>CAEFZY010056779.1:0-15483 GCA_903066815.1 Brachyrhaphis roseni
GTGCAGCGCCCCCACAGGCCAGGAGGGGAACAGGCTGGTTTGACTCAGAACCACAGCAGCTGGAGGTGGAGCAGATGGTGGAGTTCTGGGTCCAGTAGAATATAAATACTATAAGTTCAGATCTCCACTAAATGTTAAATTAGCAAAACACTGCCTGAGGTGTTATGCATCCAGACTCTGCTTGCTGATAATAAATTTAAGAAGATTTTACTTTCCAGACTTTATATATTTTCTTGACCAAGGTCTACTTACACACACGCCCACACACACACACACACACACACGCGTCCTGTAATACAAGACTACAAACTTTAAAGTAGAACATTATTTACAACAGATTAATGAGCCAAAGGAATTGATCAGCAGGTATTTTAAATCAGCGCTACCTGAATGAGATGATTAATGATGGAACTTCTGTAGGTTTTATAGCTCAACTGTTCGAGTTGTTGACACTTTCCTCACCGGTCTGCTTCAACCCGAAGCTTTACACGTTGCTGAAACTCGATGCTGAGCATCAGAAACTAAAGGTTTCTTGTTATCACTGCTGGTGGTAGAAAATGTCTGGATGTTTTGTCTCCTCTACACCCAGCTGTTTGTGTTTACATCAGTAAACTGAGATAACCAGCAGCCTGCTCTGGTTGTGCTTTATCTCCATTTCTAGTTGTCCCTGTTTGTCTTCTCACTGGATTTGTCGCCCATATCTGTCCGTCTGTGTGTGTGTTATGAAACCCCATCTTTCTGCTTGTTTTGCTTCTTTTTCTTCCACCTGATCGCAAAGGGGATAAGAACTGCAACTTGACGCGGCATGCATGCTGGGGTACGATCGCAAAAAATGTGTTTCCATGACAAATAAGTGGGTGTTTGTGTTTGGTTTGCTGCTGTTGTTTTCACCAGGGTCGTTTTACGTGTCCGACTCCGCCGTCCATTATCAGTGTTGTATATATAGTATGCTGCTCTCAGTGTGCCGTCTCTGTGTTTGTCTTTGCATGCCGTACGTGTTCATATCTCACTCTCTCAGTGTGTGTGTGTGTGTATGGGTGTTGTGTGTCAAGCCATCTGTTCCCTGTCGGGTCTGGTCCTGCCTCTTCCTCTGTGTTTTCAGAGACAAAGATCCACCTTTACTCTCTTTGAAGTAGCAGGTTATTAGCTCCAGGTAAACATCGATGAATTAAATTATTTTTTATATTGTAATACAAAATGTTAATGGAGTAGACGTTTAAAGCTTTCAGCTTGTTTGCTTCCTCTAAATACATGTTTCTCATGTGACGTCACACTTCCAGTCTTAAAGGGCCAGTACTGTGATTTCCAGGCCATTTTATTGCATAATCCAGTAACTGTTACCTTCAGTTGTTGTAAACATGTTTATGTTTATCAAATTACTTTTAGACAAGTTTTACTTCCTGATTCTTGTTTGAAATTGGGTCTCTGTCTCTTTAAAAACTCCTGCTGTTTCTGAAGCTCCGCCTCCAGGAAGTCATCCCAACATGGCTCCTCCATTAACACTTTAACGTTTTATCAGTGTTGCTCTGAGCAGCAGCTCCTATAATGAGCTCAGCGGATGATTGCTAATTGCTGCTGGCTAGTCTGGAGGAGCTGAGTGGGGAAGGCGGGGCTAGGTCCACCCAGGTGTTTTAACAGCTGAATGGTTGCCATGGAGATTAAAGGACTACTCAAACATGAAAAAAAATCAAAGCAACATTCCAGGGAAAAACATGACACTGCCACTTTAAATCAGATTTTCTGAAACCTGCAGATACTTTTTGAGGTAAAATAACATGAATATCTTATTTAATGTGAAACGTGTCTCTCTGGTTTCTAACCTGAGCCATAACCGTAGCAACCGTCCACCAGGTGACATGTGGCCGTTTCTTTTCCTCCCTCTGATCTGCTCTGCTGTCGTTTCCTTCCTCACACCTCTTCCCCGGTTCTTGTTTTCTCCTTCGTCACCTATTCCCTCCCTCAGAGCTCTCCTGATTCCTGCAGAGGCATGCTGCGTCATGGAAACAGCCGCTGTGTGTGTGTGTGTGTGTGTGTGTGTGTGTGGGATAGCTGGTGTTAAACGCACCCTAACAGCACCTCCTGCTGTCCTGTTGTCAGATTATTACAGGCGCTTTAGGATTTACAGGAGAGACTTTTTCTCTGAAACCTCCTCTGTGATATTTCAGGTTTGTTTCAGGTTTTCTGCAGGTTTACAACAAGAATTTTAGGTAAAAAGGAAAACAAAAGCAAAACTATTAAATACAACAAATCTTTAGCAAGCCGAGCAACTAAAGCTGCTTTGTTAATACTTTTAATAATGATACAACATGAGTATCATTTTTGGGTTCTCTGCTCTTTGATATGTATTTTATAAGTTTTAATCGCTGGTTATATTTCTGGCACTAATATTTAAGAAACTGTTAGCTAATAAGCAATTTCCCCCTGGAGATTAATAAGGTATATTTTATTCTGTTGTAATGAAATGTGATTTATCTTTGTTGTTCTCTCCTCTCAGGTTTGTCCAAGTCGTTTCCGTTAGAAAGCTCTCTGTTCGACAGCTGGCTGGCCAAGTCGGTCCAGATCACCGCGGACGACATGCTGAGCCAGTGGGCTCTGGGCGGCCAGCACAACGACAAAAGCAGCAGCCTGCTGTCCGACCAGGTACGGCTTGGGAAATGTTTTCTGCAAAGACTGAACAGCTTGTTATTTTAATAAATGGGAACAGGAGGGAGATCATTTCTAAAGCTGCAGTTTATGGCTTTTATAAAAACTATTTTAATAAAATGTCATGTTATTTGACTTACTCATTTATTTTGTAATCTTTACAAAATGTTGAGCATGAAAGCATCAATGATTAATTATTGGTTAATCTAGTGTCACTGTGTTTGCACTGTAAAACAGAAATCCCAGGGAAGAATCATGATTTAAACTGAAATGTTGCCACAAAAAACTCAAAAAGTCACAATGGGTTCTGATCAGAAAACAGGACAAACAGAAATGGTTTGAATTGTCACAAGTTTATGAATGAAGTCCATATAGATATATATAAGTGACTATATGTGGAGCTAGATACATGAATTTTATTAGAGTTTGAGATTTAGGCCGGTTTATTGAGTTGGGTTCCAGTTTCATTGGCAGATTATTGAGACATTTTTCCCATGTTATCAATGGAATAATCTGCCAATTGAACTGGAACTTTTTCATCAATATTATTAAAATAAGATTGTATTTCTTGCTTGAAAGTTATTTCTAAGTTAGTTTAGTCTTATTTCAAGTGTATTATATTTGCTCGAAACTAAATAAAAATTACTTGGTGAGATTTTGTGTTTTTGCAGTGTTTGCTGGAAACGTTCAGATCTGGCAACCCTGCAGACAATAAGAAGATCCTTCTGTAATATTTCTGGAGTTAAATGTGTTAGTCATGCAGCATTTTTCCTCTGTTGAACAACTTATTTAAAGTTCTTCCATCTCAACCCGTTCCCTCCTGCTGACCCGTTTCCTCTCCTCCTCTTCCTCCAGCTGATGCAGGGTGAGGAAAGCCTCCTGAACCTCATGATGGAGAACTCTATGCAGTCGGCGTGGAAAACGCCTCAACTGGGCCGGAAACCCAGAGGAAGCAGCAAACCTCGTTCTCGAAGACCGAGCGGCGCCAGCGCTCAGCGGGTGTTCGGATCGGTCGCGTCCAGCAGCCCGTCCACAGCCAAGGCCTTCTGGGAAAAATCCAGCCACGCTGGCCGCCGAGGGGAGAAGTCCAGAAGCTCGACCAAGGCGGGTCACCACCACCAGACCAGGAGCTGCGACCCAAACGGCGACCCGCCGCAGCCGCCCATCTCCAAGATGGATTCCTGTCACATCTCGGAGGAGAGCGGCCGCTGGGACAGCGTCCACATGGCAACCGGTTTCATGGCGAGCGCTTCCCCTTTGCCGGCCTCCAGTCCGGGAGCCGCAGTGCCTGACGCCGGGGTCGTCCTGCGGGGGTCGCGGCCTCGCCCGGCCCGGCAGGGTAAAGCGAGGTCAAGGGTCGGGGAACTGGACTCCATGGACCTGCCGCTCACAGGGAAAGGCGCATCGCTGCTGGACGCCGCCGCTGAGACTGATGGGTACTTCTCCGATGGAGAGAGCGATTTGGAAATGCGGTCCGGCGGACGAAAGCTTCGGCTGCCACAGCTGCATCCTGCCAACGAGGATCTACTGAGGAGGAGCGTCATGGCGTCCTAAACAAAGCAACGGCGACCGAGCAGCCTTGTCAACCAAATCCGTGGTATGGAGCAGCATCCCAGCTCTGAGACTGCCTGGTTTTCTGAATGTAGCTGTATGCCGACCGTACAGTAAAGCTTCTCCACTGGACCGCAGTTCTCTCCTCATACTATAGGAAACTAAACATTCGTCTTTTGTATATTTCTAACTCATCTGGCTGTGGCCCGGTGTCTGTGGTTTGCGTCAGACTTGGGAACAAACACTTTGGGGCATTACTCTTCTTCTTACTCACGCTGGTTCCAGGGTATGCTTTAAGGTCCGAGCTGCATCCAACGACTTTTCCTCAAAATATTCAGACGATTTCATAGCAGAGCTGACATGAATATGTGCAGAGGGAGGCACAGGACAGCATGTTCTCAGCCTTGAAAAGCACAATAACTAGTCAGTCGAGCACTTGAGAGTAAAACAAAAGCTCATTCAGGGCCGGGGTCGATTTCAGACGCTTATTTTCTCATTTTTTATCCCTTAAAAGCAGAAATATTACAGACTAAAGATTGACCCCAACCCCGCCGCTGTGTCAGACACAAACTCACATATACACTCATCGTAGTATGGTATAAATCAGGGGTGTCCAAAGTGCGGCTTGGGGGCCATTTGTGGCCCTAGGATTAATTTTGTGTGGCCTTGGCTGCAATTCAAAAACGGCATAAATGTGGCCATTTAATACTTTTTGTAATTTTTGTCATTTTAAACATCTTATGTTACTAGTTCAGCATGTTTTTAATCAAAAACAGACTTTGGTACACTCATCCATTACATTTGGCTAAATAAAGCAAAAGTTATAAAAGAAAGTGTACTTTTGTTACTGAGAATGAAGTAAAACCATTTTATAGGTTTATAAAATGGAAAATAAGTTCAAAAAGTTAAATAACTTTCACATTTACTTTAATATTGTGCACGTAAAAGAAAGAATTCACATTGATATCTTTTGCATTTTTAATTGTGGGGAAAAAGAAATTACATTTTAGCCCCTGAATATTTTCTGCTTGGGGATTTTGGCCCCTCGGTGCAAAAGGTTTGGACACCCCTGGTATAAGTACTTAATCCAATCTTTCTCCATTGCTGTCAAATTCTTCCTAAATCAATTCTACCCCCTAAATCTTTACAAAAACATCAGTAGAGAAACGTTGTGCCTTGCGTCACTTCCTGTGACCTCCCCACAAAACAATCAGTGACTGAATCAATCAGCCTCTCAATCCAAATTTGTAACAATCAAAGCGAAATAAAATCCCGACAGATTGGTTGCCATGTAGCCACTGGATGTCTTCACCATAATGATTGAATAGTGCCTAAAAAAACAAAAACAAACATGCAGCGTTTGCCATTTTTGTAACCAATGCATCTGCAGCACTTTGCAAAGCAGAGCCACAGAGCTGCCTACTGTTACGAGTCGCCCCTGAACGCATCACGGCAGCAGAGAGCCTTTCAAAACAAGAGCTTGGCCAAGTTACACCATGTTCCAGCTTTCAGGAGTCCTGCAAGGTATTTGTTGCTCATGTTTGAGCTGCTGGGATAAAAACAGCTTTTCTCCTTCAGCTCAGAGCTCATTTCAGTCTGGTGGTTTTATAATTCAAAAACCACCAAAGGAAATCTACATTTTATTGTGAATTTGTGAATCAAAGTTTATTTGACTTGAGACATCAGTAGAATCACAGAATATCATTTCTGTAGCTCCCTTGAAAAGCAGCTCAAACTACTTATTCAGTCTTCCTGGTGTAAGAAGTTATTCCGGTTCTCTGTGTTTATGTGAGAAAAAGTTTGTAGTAATGTTAGAAAACAAAGAAAATACTGAAGAAGCTTAAAACAGTCTTCACCCAAACTTAGAGATTTCCAAAAGACTAGAAATATATTTAAATCTAGCTTAAAATACTAAAACAATCAAACTTTGCTGCATAATGAACTCCAATGGAAACCAAAACCAACTGGGAAGAGATAAATCCATTACTACTGCAGACCACCTCCAAAAATACCTAAAGCTACAGATTTTCATGGTTTAAACATTAAATCTACCTTAATATTTACAGCAGAAACCTTTAATATCTACATTCATCCTTATTTCCGTTCGACCAAGGAAGTTGAGTGGTGCGCCTGGATTGGTTGCTTTGTAAACGTCAGCCTACAGCGTGTCACAATAATTATGACACTATTTTTATTAAAACTATTTTTCAAATATTTCACTGATTCAGAAGATAAATTACAGTGGATCCCAAACTTTTCAGGGACTTTTCTGCAAATCATTTTCAGAAACTTCACTGATGTGTAGAGAATAAACCAATGTTTAAGCTTCCTAAGCTACTTTTTTAAAATGAAGAGCAAAGCTACTTTCCACCTTATTGGCTGGTGTTTACAAAGCATCCAATCAGGAACGCTGTTCATGTTCATTGGTGCTGAAGATGTTAGCTTCCACTGCGCGTATGTTTGGTATTTGAACCATTGAAATCTTCATTAGTAGAGGAAACGTCCAGGATTTTAGCTAATTGTTGTGGTTCAAGTCAATTCCAACTGATTTAAGTCATTGTAGATGAAAAATATCAGAATAAATTGGTTAGTTCAGGTCATTAAGTGTGTTTATGCAGTTTGCCATGTTTTTTTAGCGGATTATGACACCAGCACGGCGTTCTGATCAAACCAGACTTGACCAAGCTTCTGTAACAAACGGCTCTACTGCAAAAACCGTAAACTATCATCACAGATAAAGCATGAATCAGTGTCCCGCACTCCTGAGTTCCCAAACCGAGCTGCGCCTCGTTTTACTGCAGATTCACACATCTTACCCAACAGAGTCGTATTTTCTACTCAAGAAGCTGTTTGTGGTATTCTCAGGGCTTAAAGAAAAACTTTTAAAAAGAATTAATACAAGATTTAAAAAATTTAAAAAATGTATGTAAAATTATATATAACACACACATATATCTATGTAAGGTGAGGTATGTTTAGAAAGTTTGTTTGGCAAGAGTCAGTTTGATTTCCAACACCACTACTACTGAGCAAGTGTCTTCTGTAAGTGTGAGCTTCAGGCGCGGCTTCAACGGCTCTGATTTCACAGATCATCATCAGGATGAAGGCTGTCCTGATCAACACACATCAATCAGATCGATTGATTAGAGCGAGCTGCTTGAGCCGGGCCTGACACACAGCCTTTAAGTAAAGATCTCTGCCTGCTCTGTTTTATTTCACTTTATTTTCTGTAGACACATTCTGACTGGTGTTTAGGAACGACCATGCCAAAGAACAGATCTGTGTATCAAGGCAGCATATTTAAACACACACACCCACACACACACTCTGTCTCTGGACTGCAACGTAAAGTGAGTTTGATAAAGTGTTGGAAGGTTTTGGTCACTTGACACAGATTTCCAACACGAAGCTGGTCTAACAGGGTTACGAAGCAACAGATGAATAGTTTTCTATGGATGTTTGGTTCTGACTTCCTCAGAGAGAAACAGAGTTTATGACAAGCGATGGCACTGTGTCCTTTTCGTTCTTCAGGGGATTTACACGGCTGTGCTCGATTGTGAAAATGTATCTTTACTCAGAGTTTGTGAATTGGTGCCGTGGCCTGGAGGAAGTCGGACTTCTGCTACGTCTCAGACATGACGACGCGTCTCTGGAGTGACGATGCTCATCCAGCCTCATGCGTCACCCAGACATATTAATGTAATCTTGGTTTCAGTATTCAGAGTAGCCTGATGTTGTAGACGGTGGTTTTAGATGAGGCCTGTACGGCCTCCACATGTAGTAGCAGACGCTGAGGCTGCACAGCACAAACAGAAGAAATCAAACCTGAAACCCATCAGCAGATATTTTAACCCTTTGCTGTGCAGCCTCAGCAACCAAACCTGGTTTATTATTCTGTATTTACAGTGTGGCTTCAACGCCCTCTCCTTCCGCTTCATAGATGCTGTAGACTGGTTTCTTTATTATTTTTCACTAGCATTCAGCTTCAACGTGTGGTATGCTGGTGCGGCCGCTGGCTCACAACTCCAAATGTGATCTCTGAGTTTTGCAACTGACAACAGAAATACACGTTTTCTACATCTTTGTGGGTTAGTTCTGTGAAAGTTTGGTCCAGTAGAAGAATCAGTAAAGCAAACGAGTATTTGGGATAAATTCATATAATGTGCCTGTCACTTTAAATTTGAGTCAATTTATCACTTAAAATACAACAGCAGACTCAATATTACACGAGTCGGCTGTTGTATTTTAGACTCTTCTTTGCAATTTCAATATTTGACACATTTATATAACAAAGATTGGATTTATTGTGTGAAGTAAGAGTAAAAAAAAAAATAGGCGTGGCAAATAAATACTGGAATATGGACTAGAGCTGCAACTGATTATTTTAATAATTGATTATTAATTTTTCAATTAGGCACATTGTACAGATTAAATGTTAATACAGTATTAGAAATGCATTAAAAGATGCAAATAAGCAATTCAATTCCTTCTTGATAAATAAGAAATGAACATTTAGGGTTCTTTAGAGGAACAGCTTTGCTCTAGCAAATCTGAACCCAGAGAAGCTAAAACATATTTAGAGTCGACGTTTTGATCATAAATACAAATGTTTATATTTCTTTTACAGTTTTGTCTTCATTACAGCTCCGACTGGAGTGTATAGACTCAAAAAAATAATTTACTGAGGGAACAAGTATTGATGACTAAATTAGTTAACCATTTCAATGATTGATTAATCACAATTAATCAGATTAATCTTTTCAGCCCTTATTTTTGGCCAAATTTCACCCTTAAATATTGATATAATTGACAACATAAAATAAACTGCTGGCTCTAAACCTCATGACGGCCACATCGACTTTGAAGCGTCTCTGGAGGAAAACGATGAAAAGCTGGTTAAAGGCCAGCGCCTGTTTCCTGCTGTTTGATTAATCTGCTGCAAAACTCAAGAAGAGACAAAGAAACCAAATCCTGAGAGAAATAACTCCACCAAGTGACCCCACCTGCATACCACTGGACTCTTACACAATATTCACAGTTACAATAATGTATTTATACTGTTCAACTAATAGCTACATTTTCATATTCAGTGTTTTTAAAAAGCCTTTGCAAACGTTTTATTTGGTTGGTAATGCTTAGTTGTATCAAACTAGAAAGCTGACTCATTATCTGCTTCCACTGGTTTTACTGGCGCTTTGCTCTCCTTTCCAGTTAAAGTTTTAAAATCTCAACATCCCCAACAGCTGTGCAGATCAGAACTTTGTCCTAAAACAGCTGCTGTGGAGGATTAGACAGGAGGTCAGAGAGACTTCAGGGGGCATAAAGTGAGTTTTTAATTACAGGCAACTTGATAGAAAACCTTAAATGTTTTTATATTGTAGATAAAACTAAATACTCACTACTCTTATCTTCTTTAACTGCCTTTTCTTAAATGTGATGCATTTAATGGTTAGGCAGAATTCATTTGTAGTAAAGATGCACCCAAAAAAATAGAAGTTATATTTTTAAATCCAACAGAAAAGTGAATTACCAAGATTATCTCTGTTTATGAATCAAAAGCTTATACGGCTAACATTTTTATCATTTTTCTTCTATCTTAAAATCTACATTATTAGTTTGGTGCATTTAAAAATCTGATTTACTGATTTTCATTCAACAGAAATTACTCTTAGCCAAAAGATAATTAGCCTTAAAATTATTTTCTTCAAACTGTAGATGATCAGATGGATCAAATGACTCATTGGGGTTGATTGATCAGATGGATCAAATGACTCATTGGGGTTGATTGATCAGATGGATCAAATGCAGGGCGTCTTTGACTCCATCGCTGAGTAAACAATAATTTTTTTTAAAGTGTTGGTTTTTTTCTACCATCTTTAAACAAACTATTTTCTCTCCATTGCAGCTTTTTACACTAAAGCTCTGATCTGCACAATCAGAGCACCTTACTGCATCATTTTTCTTCCCATCACCAGCAAACCAGCATTTCCACCTCTCAGCCCTCCAGCCTGGTTTGTTCCTCCACTCCTGCTCTACTCAGCGATCAGCTTTTCACTTTCCTTTAGAAACATATTTTACTCACAAAAAGCCAGAATGAATGTGAACATCAGTAGCTTTAAGGACAAATGCTGACAGTGGCAGACGTGTTTATGGAGGTAAAACATTCGTGCTCCGCTCTGCTTCATTCTCACTCAGACATGTGGAAGAACTGAAGCCAGAAAAACAGAACAAGTTGTTCTCTCTGCGTTGCGTTTGCAGCCTTTCCGTAGTCAAGTTAGCACATGGCTAATATAAACAACAACACACATGCAACTTTTTATGCTTTCTCTGCTCTCACTGATGCTTCTCGTTTGCAAAGTGCAACAATCAAATCAAGCAAGCACTAAAGGAACAGGAAACATGCATTTAATAACTTGCTGATTATAAGAGGGACGTCAAATTCACTTTTATTTTTGGCCATATTGAGATTATAAATGTCTGGTTCTGGAAAAATGTATTGATAAAATCCATTAACAAACCTCTAAAATATGAATAAAGAGCCACCTCTGCGCTCAATGCGTACTCCTTAAAGTTAAATACTGAACATCATTTTACATGCAAACTTATTGAACATGTTTGTATAGGCCGACTCTAACCTGTTTGAGGAAGAATAATAGGTCACCTTTACATGCAAATTCCTTATTTGTTCCCCACATATTGAACAGTTCATTTAACTTTTCTTTACGTATAAAAACTACCACTGGGATCCATTTGCAGTAGATACTGAAGCTCCACTGAATAGAACTATAACCCAAAGTTTATTATTCCGGTTTGTTTCAGTTGCTATACAAACTAAGAAGAAGTCAAGTTAATAATGGTTATGTAAAGCATGTTTGATATCTGAGTGAACTTTTCATCCATCTTGGTCTTTAAAAGTATATATATAATTTTGAAAAACACCAATAGTTTAATTTACATAGTTTGTCCTTCTGCAGTTTTGTTGATTGTACTAGATTCAAGGTAAAGTGTAAAAACTTGTTCAGAGAGCAAAATATTTTACAACACCTTAAATATAAAAAATTTACAAGTTGTGTTTTATTGCTAGTGTCCAACTCCAAACCATTTGGTAACCTTGGTTTCCCTACAACAGACTGAGTTTAATGTAACCAGTGCATAATACTGAAGGTGTAACATGAGCAGACTCTTCAGGTGTAAATGCAATTCACATTAAAAAAACAATATTTGTAATGCAAGTAAGCTCCTTCATTGATATTTCTTGCAATTTTATTGCTTTTCTTCATTTCCTTCAGGATTATTTTAAGCATTGCCCTAATCTATTTCCTTAACATCTGTAGCACTAAAAACTGTTTATTTCCCCAGTTTTAGACTGAAAAAATTACATTTTTCCCATTTTCTTTCCTGATCCCATTCACAAAAAGAACAAAATCGATACATTAAATCTGAATTATGACAATCATTTTATTTATTGTACTAACATTAAAAATGAAAATTGACCATGGGAGCACAAGGGAGAGTCCATTTTGTTTCCTGAAAATGTGTTTTGCATAAAAGGCAAAACCTGGACCAGACTTATGACACATTACTGTCAGTATTTTTATTTCCAGAGCTCAGCTTTATTTTCCTCCGTTCCTTCTTGGCGTCTCCTCGCAGTGCAGAACAGACACTTTGTGACTCATTAATCACAGAAACACTCACTCTTCTCTCCTTGACCTATAAATTAAGTTTTCTCCCTCAGCTTTAAAACTTGATGAAACAACAATTTTGCTGAATTTTTGCCTCGCAAAATTCTTTCAAGGACTTTTGAATTTTCTAATGAAGCGTTTGCTGAGGTCCTTAGTACATACTCCAGTTGCTGAAGTAAGATTTATTGATCGCTCCCTCCTTCTACAAAACTCCAACGGTTTTCATCCTTTTGGTTCTGCGTCTCTTGAATCCAAATCATTCAATGAAAGCAGAGCTGGACAGAATCGCCTCCTCCTGCTGTCGTATTTGTCCTTATGAAGGTGTTTGTGTTTCTGCTGTCATCCATTCCTCCTCCACTCCGCATCGGTTCTTCAATACAATAATATGAATGTTGCAGGAGTTAATCCTTCTGTATTCTTTGTTTCAAAGAATGTTGTGCCATTTGTGAATAGCAAAGAGAACTATTGAACATATATGAAAAAGAAGAGCTATTTTAAATTATTTTTGGCTTTTTTTGCTATATTTATTTTATTGTATTAGAATCTTATTTGTAGGAGGGAAACAAAAAAATCAAAAACTGTATTTTTCATTAGTGCAAAAAACCTATTTTCTTCCTTTTTGTACAATTTCAATGTTTTAAGCGAGACTTTAAAAAGCAATATGATGATGACAATGTTTCCTGTGACTGTAACTGCATGCTGTTTGTGTTGCCTTAATAATGGCTGCATCCCACTATGTCCAACCCTTCTGCTGTCCTTTCCTCAAAAATCAACCCAACCTCCAAAAGGATTTCCAGTCCCATCTGATCTAGTCCAGACCAGTCCAATCCAGTCCAGTGCAGTCAATAAAGCAGTGCTTTCTGTGTACACAAAACTCTCTGCCTCTCTTTTCATCACACTCATTCCTCATCATTCAACATTGATTATATTATAAATTATGTCTACTTCTGCAGCATTGATAAAAACTAATGCACCAAATTATATGTTATGATTTTATTTGTATAGATTTTTGAAAAGTTTTGCAACATTCAGTTCTCATGAGTGACGAAGTTAAACGTGTCCAGACCCAGTTGGTCGGATTAACAAACTGTAAATACTGAAGTCTATTATCTAACAGAGATGCAGAAATCATTTGAATTTCAACTGATCTTTGCTCAAAGATCAGTTCAATAACTGAACTTAACTTAGATTAATAACTAAAGTAGAAATGATATTTAAATAGCATGCTTCAGACTACAAGTTTTCCACAGGTTAGCTCTTTAGTTTTTATTTTCTCCTCAGATCAGACAGTCAGGCTGCAAGTTACTGTCAACAACTCAGTTTATGTACAGAAATCTGAGTCTGCAGGTGGGAACGAAGCTGGGGGAGTTGGATCACGTCTGAAGTGGCATCAAACCAAAAACATGAAAGTGCAAGTCTCCATTTCCATTTAAAGTGTCTATAATGAAACACGAGACCATCAAAATCAAAATGTGCAAAACTAACAAAGATATTAACAGGAAAGACAAACTGTACTTCCTTTGTTCTTCAGTTAAAACCTCTTCTGTTCACCACAGCTGCTGCTGAAACAAAGAATCTCAGTAAAGTTTCATTATGGCCCTAGAAGTTAAATCATAATTTACCTCAGTAATCAAATGTTCAGCTGCCGTTGGGAACTCCAAAGAAGGCTGAACAGTTTTTCTCTGCGGTTATTTGGGGTGAAAACAGGCCAGAGTGAAAATTACTGATGCAGAACAGTATTACAGTATTTTAGTTCCAGTCATAAAACAAACTTCTACTTCGAAAGTCGTTTACCAAATTCAGTTTTCTAGATTTGTTCAAATTATGAAATGTTTTGCTCAGATTTTCTGAATTCTTTAACTGTAGTTTGGTTTTATTTTCCATCCAATAATTCATCAAACAGCAAAGCTGAAGTTGACTTAAATCTCTGCAGCATCTTCAGGGCCAGTTTAACTTTTTTCTGGATCTGTTACATTTTCTTAAATCTGAGTCATTTATTTTGCTTGCAATAAAAAAAATATGTTTGTTTCTGAGTCAGTAGCCAAATTAAGAAACACTGGATCCCATTCCCTTTGGTTTTGGGTAAAAGTCACTAAACAGATGTTTTCCTGATCACTATAAAACCAGACTTTGATGCACCTGACTTTAGTTTCTTAAACATGACTAAAATTCATCAAAAGTTGATGCAGTATTTTTTTTAGTATTTTTATTCCAAAAACATTTGGATGCTTTTCTTTTAATAAGGCAAATATGCAAAATCCTTTATAATTTTGGGGGATGCAATGATTTACACTCGTTCTTACAAAATGTCTGAATACTTTATTTTAATTATTGCATGATAAGTTTATTGTTGAACAGGTAAAACTAGATTTCAAATTGTTGTGACTTGAAAATTTTGGCGCATGTAACAAAAAGTTTGTCAACTTTTTTCCAACCATCAGATTATGCAGGAATCCAGTTCCTGAAATCCTGCTGTCATTCAGCAAATTTAAAAATGTTTCAGGAAGACTTTGCAACCAAACAAAACTTTTAATTCTAGTGGCGTTTTGACTGAATAAAACTGAGGCTAGTAGCCAGAAGTTAAAATGAGAAAGCAGAGAAAACTAAATCAGCCTAAAGGCATTTAGGGTATTCAGGTTTAGTAGACAAATATTAAATGACTACTGAAGTCGATCTCCAGCACTATGAAATCCAGCTGCCAACACATTATGCAAACAGCTGACTGCTCTTCATTGATTCCTCAACAAATTGTTGGACTAATTAGCTTCCAGCACAGAGCCGTTAAATGGCTGCCTTTTCCTTCTGCCACAAATGTGTCACATCAGCGAGGAAACTGTTTGCTAACTTGTGTCTTCTCATACAGGACAGCACTAATTGGCAGTCCTGACTGACCAAAGTGAAACCTCCAAGCCAAGCAGCAGACTAAAGTCATTTGCATTCCCCACTGACACACGAGTGGAAAAACTGAGGAGGAGGAACTGAAGCTCCACGTTGAGCTTTTTAAAGATGGATCCTTTATGTTACAGTAGAACCGTTAATAGTGAGGACATGACTGTATGTCAAAAAATAAATTACTACCTGTGCAATCCATAAATATATGGATTTAATTGTACAGTCATCACCCTAAATACTTTCATCAATAAAACCTTCAACAAACAAAAAAGTGACACATTTTTGCCGTTTTCCTGATATTTCAGTAGTTTTGAAGAGTTTTACCTTTTGCTCCTGTAAGAACGGCTAATTTAATAAGACTACAGGGTTTCCCCCAGTGTACTATACACGCTGAGCATGAGAAAACTAAATCTCATGCGTGTATTATACACATGGAGCATGTATAATACACAGCGCGGAGATCTGAGAAACTCGTCCCATAAACTGGACCAACCAAAACAGTTTCTGAGACTCTTATTAAAAACTCAACAGACAGAAATGTTAGAGCTACTAAAGCTACTAAAGCTACATTAGCAGCATTGAATTAAATCTCAGTTTGTTGCTCATCTCTGCATCAGTGCAGCAGATTTAACTCATCCTGCAGGGCCGGTCCAAGGCTGCATGAGGCCTGGAGCAGAACCTGACTTGGGGCCCCTCTTGCTGCTAAAACATCAGA
>CAEFZY010056784.1:0-11064 GCA_903066815.1 Brachyrhaphis roseni
CACAGCACTAACAGGGCTGGTTAAAAAAAACATACCGGTAAAAGTCACTGAGAGCTTCTTCATCTTCCTCCTGAGCACTGAGACGTGTTAAGTTACATTAAACTTGCCCGTCTCACTCTTACCTTTTCTGGTGGAGCGCCCCTGGTGGCCGTTAGAAAAAAAATACACAAATAAGCAGCATCGTTGTATAAGCCGCAGGGTTGAAAGCGTGTGACAAAAGTCGCGGCTTATAGTCCAGAAATTACGGTGTGTGTGTGTGTGGGTGTGTGTGTGTATATATATATATATATAAACTGAATTGGATTGAAATTCCAATCAGCTCAACAGGATACTTTTTCCATTGTGCAATCATAAAATCTTTAAGAAATTAAAGCAAATTTTTATTTAAATATTTTTTATTATTATTATTTCTCTCTATTTTGAGTATTCAAACTGTGAATTTAATAAACTGGTTTTGAGCTCCATTCCAAGCTAGCATTTCTGCAGTCATTTTTAGCACTTTACTCTGACATGTGACCTTTGCTATAAAGAAGTGCAGTAGATATCAGAGTCCACAGGAGTAAAATAACTGACATATACATGAGTGTGCTTATGTGTAAACACATTATATCTCAGAGGCAGGGACAATCTGTTTGCCTCCTCAGAGGATTTAAGGCATAAACCTGGCTGGCAGGAAAAACATTCTCTTAAAGGGTCCCTGTCACTAAGCCCTTCTGCAAATCGCCTCCCCCCTTACCACCCACCCCCACCTCCGTTGTCCCAATCCGTCTTCCCACACACACAACTATTGCCCCCCACCAGCTCTTTAGGTAAATGGCATCTTGGCAGATAGTCCTGCCCATGCATATATGTTATTTATTTTTAACTTCTTAGCAAAGGTGTGACAGTTTTCTTTCTGACCTGAAAGATGCTGCCTGTCTCCTCCCAGACGCCCAAACATACACAGATCCTATAATATCACCACTGTCACTCGCTCTGTCTGAGAAGGCATCACCAGCTGAACCTGGGAGGAGCAACGTCAATAACTAAGTAAATATTTGCTGAGAATTAATACCAGCTATCAGAAAAAAAGAGCTTTCTGTGTGAGCTTAACTGCTTACTGCTTCCTTCAAACATTCCTGTCTTGTTTCTGTGCAGTTTAAAACAGTGTTACATTGCAAAAGTAGTGTGCTAATATAGTAATTGTTTTAAAGATACTTTATACCAAACCATAGAAATAATACTGGAAAAATTGTGGACTCCCCACAAGCTGGGGGCTTTTACTGATCCAGAAGTTTAAACATGTTTACAGATGATGTCAGAAAGACTCCCATTTGCCCACCTGCAGCTGGTTTTCTTGTTGGTACCAAACCCAGTGTCATGTAAACACAGCAGCACTGTGAGAATAATGTTCTTTGATTTTTCCAGTGCATTTAACACAAGTCAGCTTCTTTATCAGAAACCCCAGAAGACAAAGGTGGAAGCTCCAAAAATCACCTGAATCAATGACAAACAGCACCACAATGTGAGAATGAAAGATCAAATGTATAAACAGGTGCTCAGCAGCAAAGGTGCACCACAGGGCACTGCACTCTTGCCATTCATTTTCACTATAAAATTCAGATTTCCTGTAAGGTCCATAAACACGCTGAATAAACAAGTTGAGATAATGCTGCCATCAACTAATCATTCTTCTGCTATTGATGTTTTACTTTCAAGAACATCAGAAATAACCCTACATGCTTGTTGTTTCTTGTTGTGCATTCTGCTCCGTCTTCTCCGTTGTGGCAGATGGATACTTGTACTAAGCCCAGTTCTGGTTCTGCTGGACATTTCTTTGTGTTAAAGGTGAGTTTTTCCTCTCTACTGTCGCAACAAGCATGCTCCATACTAGGGATTTCTGTAAATACAACGACATAAGCGACATAAGAAGGCGATTGTTGCTATGTGTTTGTCCGGGAGGAGTGAATGCTGCACGTCAATAACTCAACACAATCCATGGGGTGTCCTCAGATAGGAACTTTTAAACCTGCTTTGAAAAATAATTTATTGAAGTACTGTTTTGATAACTAGGATCTATTGGAATGTATTTATTATTGAATTGAAAGGATTTTTTTCATCAAGTACCTTGAAATGACATTTATAAGGTGGAGTTATATAAATAAACTGAATCAAATTGAATTCTCAAGAACTGTTATGTTTTAGAATTGAGATTACGTGTGAGAATCAAGTTTGTCATTTTTTAATCTGTTTATTACCAGACCCTGAACAAACACAGATCATTTCCTTAAATCTGTTGTATGTAACTAACAAAAATATGTTTTTTCATATTTGTTAAAAGTGTTGCCATGTTATGTGTAGTATGAGACAGTTAATCTGTGAATAGTTTGAGCTCTGTGACCTCCTCCCTGAGCTACTATCGGAAGGTTTTACCACTGTCAATCAATCTTGTGTACACTGATCAATGGACTGATGGTAGAGGAACAACTTTTCAGGAAAACCGTTTATCTGCCCCCATCAGTTACCATGCTAACTAGCCTGAGCATTCATGGCTGACTCCGTCGAGGTGAACCAGCTGTACTTCATAGCAGAGAGAAAGAGGGAGGATCTGAGCAGCACATACACAAAGTGTTTGGCAGCAGCATATTTCACCAGATGACAGCAGGACCATAGAACAAGGCAGAGAACTCAAATATTTCCATAGATCATTGTTGTCATATTCTACTGTATAGCGACAGCTTAAACAAACACGTAAAAAACACTTTTTTTTAAATAAAAGTTGAATACTGCAGCTTTAAAAGCTTTAATACATGTAATAAAATAACACTCACTCTGACCATACTGACTGTACTGGTAGCTGGCGGCTGTCACAACTGGGTCCATGCTGTAGCTGGTGGTGCCGTATGTGGTTGGGGAGTAAGATTCAGATGAATGAAAGCTCTCCGCCATCTTAACAGAGACCTCAGCTGACTGTTGACTGCCGTTGGCGGCCATTATATTGGATAAAGAAGAGTCCAAAGATCTTGGGCGAGGTGACAGGGAGAAGTCATGGTGTGGCTTTGAGGAAATACGACACGAATTACTCATGATGCTCATAACCTGCAAACAGAAAGAAGAGGTGCTTCAAGATTGTCATCGAACTTTTTATATCAAGGTGTAGGAATTATCAAGTGTATTATTACCAAACAATATTACCACTCACAGCAAAATACGCAAGGTAAGTGGTGATTTCAGGTTAATTTTATTTTTGGAATTGGTAAAAAAATAGAAAAGAAAGAAAGTCTTCTTTCCAAGAAAACCCAGCTGATTGGATCAAATCAATATCTTGCAGCATTTATTCCTTCTAGGCAAGCATGTAGTGGCGGTGGACAGTGGATTACATTAAGTCATTGACTTTGCAATTAGCCCTTCCATGAATTAGCCCTTGCATGTTATGACAGCAGAAAGGAAAACGTCCCTTTAACTGGAAGAAACCTTCAACAGGTTAATTGTGATTGCTCGTCTGCCTCCATCAGCTGGGTTTTGAGAAGACAGAGCAGATTTACAGAAATAAAAACCAGAAGCACTGATTCAGTAACGCTTTCTATGTTAAAGGAAAAAATGTTAATGTCAATAGTAGCTCCTTTTGTGACTTCATTCTGGAGAAAATCGCAGCTCTGAACCAGTTTTAAAGCTCACATGACAAAAGAGACCAAAGACCCCATATAGTTAGTTGCTACAAAAGTTTAGTCACTAGCGTTGTCCATGAAAGAGACAGGGTTAAATGCTGACAAATGGCACCAAGTATTATGTATAGAATGCAAACATCAAATTATTGGCATTCAAGTTAACGCTGTCATAAAAAATACACTCTATTGCTAAATGTATTCACTCACATGCTCAAGTATTGACACACAACATTTTGCTGCAGAGACAGTCTGCAGAGGCTTAATTTTATGGACCCGTGGCCATAGAAGTGATTGGAACATCTGATTCTGATCATTTGGATGGGTGAGCAGATACTTTTGTCAATATAGTGAAGGATATGGCCTGGTAGCTCTTACTAAACACACACAGAACAAGATAAGATACAGCCCTATTCCTATTAACCTATTGACCTAAATGTTGCTGTTTGTCATATGTAAAAAACTACATATATAAAAAAAATCTTTATTATGTTTTTCACCTACAGAGGCCGCCATTTTTTTCAACTGCACAATGCATACCAGGCTGCAGGCTAAGTGGAGACAGGCTCAGCCTGCCATCACCAGATTGAGGCAATTCTCTGAATAAAATTTAGTTTCCTGTAAGTTGTTGAAAACATATGCACACATACTGAATCAGACCGAGTCAATCAGTAATAACCCAAAAGGTCTTACCTGTTGTGAAAGTCCACTGTTAACAGGATTGCTCTGAGCTGCAGAGCTCACAAAGGAATCAGAATAACTGGAGAAGCCATTGCAGTTGGAGGAAAGAGAATAGGCAGGACCACTGTCTGCAGTGGACAAACCGATTTGCTGCACAGTGGATGGAGGCAGTGGTTGTGGGCGATGAACTGTGTCATCATTCTCTGAAAATGATCATACAACAATGTGTGTATAAGCAACAGAAGTTATTCGTAAGGCAAAAACATCTATGTAGCTATTTCTCCTTCTTAAATAAGGAAAGATTTAAGCGTTCTATCTGGCTTTCTACTTCCACATTGTTAATAAAGAAACACTAGATATATTGCTGGGTTATCCTTTGAAAGATTTAAATATGGAGTGTGGTGGCGCAGGGGGTTAGCACGCCCCACGTTTGGAGGCCTTAGTCCTCGACGCAGATGTCGCGGGTTTGACTCCCGGTCCCGACGACCCTTGCCGCATGTCCTTCGCCCTCTTTCCTGTCAGCCTACTGTCGCAAAAAATACGAGCCACTATCGCAGCAAAAACTCTTCGGAGAAAAAAAATAAAATAGAAAAAAATAATATGGAGTGTGAAGCTGGTAGCAGCGAGTTGTACTGTGCTTGGCTTATACTCCAAATCCAATACCCACTCTCTCCTGGACATGGATATTGGCTGTCTGAGCTTTTATGTGCTCCCTTTCATCTTATACACTTTAAAACTGAGAGTTTTTAGCTGTGTCCCTCTCCTAGAAAAGGAACAACAAAAGGAGCTAATCATACTTGCCAACTCTCCTGTTTTGGCCGGGAAACTACCATATTTTACCCCTCTGCCACACCGTGCTCCCTTATTAGTTTTTTCCCATAAATTTCCCATATTGTAGTAATTACATGGCACATCATTCACCCACTCTCCATTCCTTTTACAGTGGTCTTCTTCACCCACCCACCTCTGCCCCTCTGATGCTGGTCTTCCACCAATGGAGTCTCTACCCCTCCCACCACCCTCTGCTTCGACAGCAGCAGCAGACGGATACATATTTCCTGTATCCTCAAGTCCAAAACTTGATAGGTATGGAGCTAATGCTAATATTATGTCTACATTTTTAAACATAGGAAGTCCTCCAGGATTGGTGGTTCTTTGTTTTCTTTGTGAATACTCTATCTTCTCAGACCCCATGTCATTCTCATACCAGGTTCAGCTGGAAGTGTCTTCCTGTTAAAAGGAAGTTCTCTGCTGTCGCTACAGACATACTTAGCATGAAGGGTTACAACAAAGTCAAAGACTCGATGTAATTGACTGTCCACAGTCTCTACACTATTGCTACATGCTCATCCAGGAGGGGTGAATTCTGCTGGTCAGTGACACAATGCAATACAGACAGAAAACTCTTTAGCCAGTTAGAATAAGGCAATGATTTTTGACTGCATTATTTTATAACTTGCATCAAGTTGGAACTGACTTTGAATTGGTTTAAGACTTACATGAATTCGCTATGTCAGACAAGTACAGTATATTCAGTTGCTAAGGCAGAGAAAAGTGCGTGAAAAGTTGTGAAATGAAGTCAACACAAAAATGAACTGAAGATGAGCCTTGCAAATGGAAACTCTGCTCAATGAGAGAAACTACATATGTTTGTTGAACAACAACTTCATGAAAAATCTGTTCTACTCATCATAGATGCTCAGTTAAAATTGAATAGACTTTGTTTATTTGGCTGAACCTGTCAATAGTCCATCCATATGGTCCCAAAAGTTTCATTGTGAGTGTTAGCTTAAAACAACCTAATATCTTTTAATATTTAATGTTGGTTTAATAACACAACAAAGATTCTAAAAGACATTCCAGTTTTGCACAGATTTCTTCCAGCACCAGGACTTCCAAGACAAATCAATACGGCTGGGAACCAAGTTTATCCTTTCAATTTGTTGACCCCTTTAAATTACTCAGAATACTGACAGATCGAAATCAGAGCAAAACCTAAATGTTCCTTTCACAAATCCTAAGGTAAACAGAAAAAAGAATATCACAGTGCAGAAAAGAACGAGTGATGACATTTGATGAGTGCTTTACCATGGGACAGAGAGGAGTAGCCTGATTCTGAAAGCTGATATGTCGAAAATGTCGACACCCCTGTTGAAGAAAATCCATTGGGCAAGAGGTTGTTGAATGCTGCTAGTTGACTGGCTCCTGCTTGCTTGCGCCACCTGGCTCTGCGATTGCTAAACCACACCTTAAAAACAAGAACATTTGAAAGAATGAATGTGTGTTGAATATCTAGTGAACAATGTCTTGGGTTATGACTGTTCCAATCCCACACCAGCTTGAGTTTTCTCACTTAATATTACTTTACCAATATATACCTTTGAAAGGTATATATTAGTAATAGTGTAAAACGTGTGCTGTTCATGCACACGTTTTACACTGGTTTTGTTATATTACTTTGAACCTAAAACTTAGACTTAACGTGTATATTGGACCTACCTTGTGATTTTAGAGTTCATTTTAAAATCCTGACTTCACCTTTCAGGGCCTTGGGTGGTAAAGCAACTTTCTATATTACTGAATGGCTAAAGCCACATACTCAGGTAGTCAAATCAAAGTCAAGGACTCAAGAACTATTGCTATAAAACTTGGAGGAATCACTCATTCCACACTTCTGCATGCTGACTATGGAGCAAGCTTAATTTGTTTTTATGTGGTTCTGCCTGTCTTGACTCATCTAAAAAGCAGCAAAAAACATTCTTATCTGCGTTTCCTTCAGAGTTTACAATGTAATTGTATTTGTATTCATTATGTGCACGATTTAATGTTTTTATGCTGTTGTACTGTGATTTTGCTTTTAAGTTTTACATTTGAAAATGTAATTGTGTTTCTGATTTTGAGCTAATGAAAGCTATCCTAAATTGCTTGCTAAAATTAACCGAGCAATGTTGTTGAAGCGGAGCCGGTCCCACACAGCCCGGCCCCATCTGAAGCCCTGGATGTGTCTGTGTATTACCTGAACCCTGGCCTCCGTCAGCCTGGTACGCTGGGCCAGTTCCTCTCTGGTATAAATGTCAGGATAGTGTGTTCTTTCAAAAGCTTTTTCTAACTCTTCAAGCTGCTCTGCTGTGAAGGTGGTCCGACTTCTGCGCTTCTTCCTTTTAAGAGGGAGATCAGGTTCTGACTCTACATCTGACGCATCTTCCATTTGGCTTCCTGAAACCAGCAAAAAGACAATTGGACTTACTTAATATTCCTGTTTAAGTTGGTGAGATTTGTGTTTAGGCTTACAGCGTATCTCCCTCATTTTGTTTAAAATTTGAACTTCAACTTAATACCTAAAACCCTAAATAATGCTTTAACCTGAACTATGATTTGTTCCAGGACAGCTGACCAAATCTCAGGAGTGTTACTTTATGAATCCAGAGAAGATTTTGTCCAGAAAGGATCCAAAGTTGATTAAGTTAACATTATCCGTCCGTCCATAGTCACACACCCTTGTCCCTATGGGGGTCAGAAGGATTGCTGGTGCCTATCTCCAGGGGTCAATGGGTGAGAGGTGGGGTACACCCTGGACAGGTCGCCTCGCCTGCCCATTGCAGAAGTTAACATTATTTTTATTTAAAAAATAAACATTTTAAATAAACATTTATTTAAAATAGCAACTTTAAATAAAAAAATATATAAATAAAATGATGTCAGGGATCTCTTTCTCAAAGGACAGTGGGGATTGTTCAACATCCTGCAATTCAAATGTGCCTAAAATGGATGAAATACGCTCATTTTTATAGATTGTCCCTCTGGCAATTAAAACAAGCCTCACTTCTAAAAATATACACAGTCTGCAGTAACTTTTACTTGCATTTAATACTTCGTTTATTAATCAACTTAAACCATCTCATGTTTCCAAACCAAATGCAACACTTCTGAAAAGTCGTTGTCAAACGGTTTTTGGGATCTTTTGCTGTTACTGGCGCATAAACCTGCATGCTCCAAAAACTGGCGGCAGATTCTTTGTTGCTCGTATCTGAATAGAAGCAACAAAACTCAACAGTTTTCTCAATGCCTGGTGTAGATATTTAAAGGAAGGAGATTACAAATGCCGGCCAGCCGACACATCTGAGAAGAGAAGCTTTTCTTTCCCCGTTTTGCTGTTGTCCAGTTGAATCATGTCAGGTTGCGGGAGTCTGTGCATAGCCATTCACGCTTCTGTCTTAAAGGAACAATAGGGCCACTTCACAAACTGTCAGCCTTCTTTCATGAAGTGAGCAGCATATACTGTTTCAATAAACAATTCGGAGTGGTTCATCAGCTCTTTCAGTGCAGACACAAAAGAATGACCGGGTTCATTTTTTTTCCCTTTCTTATCTCTTTTTTTCCTTGCAGCAGCTGTTTGTGTGTTTGCAGAACCATATGTGAAAAAAGATATTCCAGCTTCCATGTTCGCATGCTTGTTTTCTATGCTTACCTGACGTCAGATGGGTTGAAAATGCAGAGCAGTCTGTTTTAATAATCAATTTTGGTAATAAGTGACACTGGTAAGCATGCTGTAGCTGTAGACTGAAAATGGGCTGCGATGTGGTGGGGAGGGAGGGACTGAGCCGTACCGCTGCAACCGATGGAGAAATTCAACTGCCCGAGAACCGTTCGACCAGCAGTGAGACGGTTTTAGGCAAAATAATGCGGAACTACAAGAATTCACCACAAATGTCAAAATCTGTAGAAAAACAAAAAGATAGAATCCTAAATAACTAATTTAGACAGTTTATCAGCAAAAAAAAAAAGTCGACTTGAGGGTGAGCTTCGCTTTAAATAAATGATAAAGTGAAAGAACTGAAAATAAAAGTCAATACTTGTGTGTTTTTTTCACCCAGTTTTTATAAAAATCCGTAAGAAATATTAATTTTAAGTCAATCATGTTAAAACTGAATTTCTAAAATACAAAAGGTGTTGTTTTTATTTATGTGACTTGAATGCATCTGTATATATATATATACATATATATATATTCTCCTCTCTTTAGAATCAAAATAGGAATATTCAATATATTTCCTGGAACTGCTGAACTGAATCCTGCTGCTTCAGCAGTGACCCAGTTTCAGAATCTAACGCAGTCCCTGTCTCCTAAACAGCCTAATCTTACAACAACCTACCTTATTTAGGAGAAGCTATAACAAATTGTTGTGAATGTTTTTCATTAAACAAAAAAGAGAGTCCAAGTGTATGGTATGAACCCTCTGTCTCTCCAGCTGCTTCCTGTTATTCTGTTTCATTATTCCATTATTCCTAAAACTCTGAAACAATTATGACCCTAAATGTTTGCTACTAGAGCTGTTATTGTCAACTTTGAAGGAAAGGGTGTTAAAGTGCTATAAAAAAAAAACTGGAATAAACTTTTTTTTATTATTATTTAATATCAGATGGACTCTAGAATAGTTCACTGGGTGGACAAGGCTTGTTTGGTAAGAAAACCTTGGATTAGCTTTGGTAGGCATAGCTATGTCCTGTTTCAATTCAGTTCATCCATACATTCATTGTTGAACAAGCTTATCCATGTGGGACTTGCTAATTTATGCAATTATGTATGTGATTTTTTTTTTATTGTTTGTTTTGCTTTATACTGGCCAGCAGCAAAAAAAATTCACTTGCAAAAAAAAGAGGCAAGAGGCAGGAAACACCCTGGACAGGTTGCCAGTCCATCACAGAGCAACACAAGACCAAAGGACAAAGCAACAATAAACACAAACACACACATATGCATACACACGCCCGCATACAAACCTAAGGGCAATTTTGAGCATCTAATTAACCATATATAGACATGTTTTTTAACAACCCATGCACGGACAGAGAGAACATATAAATTCCATGCAGAAATACTCAAGGCCAAGATTTGATCTCAGGGCCTTCTGGCTGAACTGTAGCCCTGTTACAGCTGTAATCGCTTTATGAATTTTCCTAAAATGTGCATGTAAAATCAAGAAGAATTTAAACGAGTTCTAAAATAATTTTGACTTCATTTCCCTATTTTGTGTCAGACGTTGTCTGGAATCTGGCTCACATGCAGCGTTAATGTCAGGGGGGGAAAAAGCACTAAACGCATGTTTTGACATGAGACAGTAAAGCAGTTCAAATTATTAGTGCTGAAAAAAATTCCTCAGTGCTTCACACTGATTTATTCCCACCACTTTTTTAGTATGTTCATTAAGACGAGGATTTTTGGTGCAAGCCAGGGGGGCAGAAAAGGGGAAATTAATCCCACTTTAATAAACTGATACACAGCCCCAGACCAATGCTGGGATGATTGTGTTATCACCCTCCAAACATTTGGGCCCTTATTTCAACCTGCTCAAATATGACAATGGTGTGGAGTAAAAGTGTGCGCCTGGGGAAAATTATTTTTGATAGCTACAACTGAACGTGGATGCATGTTTCTTTGCCCTATATGGCATTTGTTTGAAGTACCACGTACCCAATCCTGGCTGCACACATATTTCTACATTCTCCCAAGCTGGACTTGAGAACCAAAGCATGTGTTGTCACTCACGTATGCAAAGAAATTTCTAACTGCATCTCGACTTAAACAGACAATTTCCATCTTTATGAATTATGTCCCAAAATGTTTATCAACATCAAAGAAAAGGCTGATTTCTAGAGGTTAGGCTTCAACATGTTACCGAGGAATTTAAGGTAAATACACCATTTAGTATTCTCAGTGTAATTATATACATATATATTA
>CAEFZY010056787.1:0-14892 GCA_903066815.1 Brachyrhaphis roseni
TTTTGAATTCTTTATCCTTGGTATAAAACTCGTGTGTAGTCTCTGCCTGGCAGAGCTTGAGAGCCTAGCGAGCTTTTGCATCCAGACCTGCTTCATTACTGATTGTCCTATGAGCTCTGAGTTGTGCACAACTCATGAATAAACCTGATTGAGTGATTCTACATGAACAGTGCTTGGAAATAGTTTTTTTCCACGAGTTTTTTTCTACAAACATTTGACAAAAAAAGAAACAAGTCAGATAAAACAAAAAACAGGAAGGTGTGCTACCTTAATGCTTCTTCGGCCTAAATAGGAATATTTTAAAATTAATAAAAAAGTTATTTAAAATAAAAGCATAGTGCTCGCTTACTTTTATGACTTTTATGTTTCAGATCTTGAATGTACATTTATAACAGAGGTAATACAACAAACGAATGTTTATAAAAAAAAAAACATTTTTATTTTGCTGACTTCACTTTACAAGATCAAGGTTTACAAAGTGTTACTTTGTGGTAGGAAAGAAGCAACAATATACCAAAGCAAGAATCTATTAATGATTTTAGTCTTTGGCTTTTCTTTACGATATATACCATACCAATGTTATTTATGAAGCACTTTATACACCGACAGGACCAAAGGGCTGTACGAAATCATAAAATACAATGCAATTATAAAATAGAAAAGATCAAATATAAAATGCATATTAATATACAGACACAATAAAACAAAGTGAAACAAGATGGGACTTAAAAACAGCGGCCTGAATATGTCCAAAGGAAGATCATCCCACAGCTGGGAGCTGCTACAGGAAAAGCACTTTGTCTTTTGCACCTTCAAGAGCAACTGATGAGCTGATCTGAGGCAACGGGAGGGTGTGCAAGAATGTAACAGCTCAGACAGACAGACAGGGAGGGGCAAGGCCATTAAGAGCTTTAAACACATTAAAGGATTTAAATATGAATCCTAAAATGTACTGGCAACCAGTGTAAGGAAGCTAAAACGGGAAATATGGTCAAATTTTCATGTAGCTGTTAAAAGACGTGCAGCAGCATTTTGTACCTCTGGAGCTGAGAAATGTATAAATCACTAAGCTGTTCTTAAAGTATATAAAATAAAGTTTCTAAAAATATACTTCAAGTGCAGGGCCTCATTTTTAGCATAAAATATTTATACTTCACGACACAAAACGTTTAATTTGACTATTTTTTGTTTAGTTTCTAGTTCAAATATTTCTTTACATAAAATAAAACTACGAATAACTTTGCAGCAAGAAATAGGAGCTCATTTAAGTAAATGATTCGTATTAAGATGGCACACTTCTCTGGATACGTCTGACTTATCCAACTTGTCATTTTTGTTTAAAGGTTTAGAAAAAGATGTTTTTGCTCTTTTTTTAGAACACAGGCCTGTTTTACATTGATTTCAGTCCAGTTTTAGAAATTAGACAAAAAATATCCAAGTTGTGCTTTTAAGTAATTTTTGCCAATAGATGTTTAAAATCCTGGAAGTAAAAATCTGGAAGTAAAAACCTGGAAGTAAAAACCTGGAAGTCCTCTCTAAGCACCTTAGCAGGTAAAAAGTCCAATCATCAGTTGGGATTGAATGTTGTGAGGAGAAACTCACTGAGGTTGTTGAGGCTTCGCTCCAGGTCGGAGAAGCTCCGGACGGTTCGGTCCGGGTCCCGGTCCAGCTGCCTCCCGGTCCGCTCCCTGGCCTCATGCCCGCTCCACAGGAACAGCCCCAGGTAAAGCAGGAGCCCCACGCTCCCCGCGATCAGCACCGGCCGCTTGAAGGACATCGTTCTCATGATGGAACCGAACCGAACCGAACCGAGACGAGACGAGACAAGAAGCAGCCAGCCTGCAGCACCGATTAAAACCTGCGAGCTTCCTGCACTGAAAGGTTCTGCAGGTACCGCTGCTGCTTTGGACTGACAGTGATGCGCTGTGGAGCTCAGGTGTGTCTGCTTAACAGTGACGTCAGCTGAATAGGGCGTGGCCTAGACCTTCTAATGAAACGTCTCGCTCACCCTGAGGAGCCTGTTCATCAACTTCACGCAAACAAAACGCAGAACGTTGTTCAGTTCTAACAATCAGGATGACGCAGAAAGCAACAGGTGCGACGGGTTCGTCCCGTAAGTATTCATACCCCTGAACATTCAGGCACGTCACTCAGGTTTATGTTTTTTAACTCATAAAAATCTAAAAATGATGACATATCCCTTTACACTCAAAAAACTACTTGTTCGATTTACTTAATACAGTTAGTAAGTGTCAATAATTCCCACGAAACTTACATATGTTGAGTATAAATAAATATAACAGTATTTCATATAAGTGGAGCTTAACTTTATTTAATAAAACCAATCAAAAATATTGTCCAGCTTCAACCTAACTGACTTACAGTCAAAATCACTGAGTTTTGCTTTGATTCTCTCATTTTAATGAGTTTAGCTGCAGTAGTTTTAGTTTGACTTATTAAACAAAGATATCCACACAGTGCAGTTGAGTAAATTAACTAACTAATTACACCACTTTTATTTTATGGATCAAACATTTATTAGTGTTTGATAACATTTCACAAATAACAAAGTGCCAGTATTGCAGCGACGCCTCGTTGTAAAACAAACAATTCACTGAAAAGATTCAATCTTACCCACAATCCATCACTGACGCCACAAGACAAACAGCTAAACACAGCAAATCAACATTTTCCATCTTCTTCATTGGTTTTCACAATATTAATGTTCAATAAAGAGTAATTGTTCTTAGATAAGTTGAGTCTATTCACTAAATTCTCCCTAGGTGTGACTGTGTGTGTGTGTGTGTGTGTGTGGTTGTTTGTCCTGTCTGTCTCTGTGTTGCCCTGCGACAGACTGGCGACCCGCCCAGGTGACCCCGCCTCTCGCCCGAAACGTTGGCTGGAGAGGCAGCAGCACCCGCTGACCCCTGACCCCACTGGGACAAGGGTGTTAGAAAATGGATGGATGGAGTTTATTCACTCTCACATTAATTCCACAGTTTGCTGCTGATGACATAAGGATTTGGCAGGTCATGTTCGGTGTCTGACCTCAGAGGAAGAGCAAACAACAACAAATATTTGCAAGTTATTCTTTTCTGACATGTGAGGATTTGTTTTGAGTCTTACTGAAGAATTTGAAGAAGAAGAAATGGAACGGCTGTTTGGAATTTGGGAAAGACTGAAAAAAATCTGCAGTTACAAAACTCCTCTAGGATTTTTCTCTACAGCTTTAACTTCTCAGTTACAACCACAAATATAAAACTAAAGCACCAGAGACACCATCCGTCCGTCCGTCCATCCGTCCAGAGAGGGCACACCGTCCCCCGGGACATTCTGCTGTCCCCAGTTGATATCCTGACCAGATGATCATCTGGTCAGATGATCAGCTGGTCAGATGATCAGATGATCAGATGTCCAACTCGCCTCTTTATTTAGGTTCTGGCTACAGGTGAAGGTAGATGATGCAGTAAATCTACAGCAGGTGACGTCCTGAACCGTCTGCCCGTTTCCTGCGGCATCATAAACATTTTTTATGAAATGAGCCTCAGCTGTGGCTGAGTGGCGCTAGGCGGTGGTGACGAGGTTCTGGATGGTCCAGCTCTGGCCGCTGCAGCGTTGGATGACCAGCTGGTAGTCCAGGTGTTCTCCCGGAGCGACCTCCAGACATCGCCGCGTAGCTTTGTTCCTTATTTCTCTGCCCTGTGAAGGTTTGATCCAACAATAATCAATCAATCAATCAATCAAGTTTATTAGTACAGCACATTTCAGCAACAAGACATCATAAAGTCAATGATAGTGAAAATCATTAATAGATGTTACATTTTGTCAAGCGTCATTGATATAATCATCAATACACATTAAATGTGTTTCAGGGTTTAGTCTGGATTTAAAGGAACTCAGCAGCTGCGTTTCCATTAACCAAAGAATTGAGAAAATTGAAATTGCAAAAATAAATTTACTTAATGATAACACGGCAACTTTAAAAAATTTCATGATTTTTTATTAAGTTTTCGTGATGGGATATAAAGTGTTTTTTCAAATAGATGTATTTTGCTGAACCGCAATGGAAACATTGTGATCAACAACCGGATGATGCTACTGGCAGAAACAACAAAGACAACGACAGGAAGTGGAGGAGGATGATGGTTTGTTTTTGTTTTTATGGGATGTGCAGCGGCTCCACCAGATCTCTCACTGCATCAGTTCATAAAACGTTGTGAGTCTTTCCAACATATTGAATCCGTCACTCTTCTGGAAAATGGCCGACTACAAGGTCCCCAAAACGCTTCATACTAACCGCTTCCAAGTAGGCGGGGCTTGTTGCTCCACCGCCTGAGCAAAACGCCAACGTCTCCTCTGATTGGCTGATAGATGATGAGCGCTGGCACCACAGCTGAATTATGAATATATCTCATGTTTAAATATGTCTCTGCCTTTATTTTTAAAAGCTTATTGTGTGAACAAGCCGGATATTATTATTATTATTCAAATGTGATTTTAAATTCATACCCTGTTTAATGGAAGCACAGCAACTGCAAAATAACTTCTTTTTTTTTTACATTAGCAAAATATTGAAACAGATTTGTGCACATTTGTAATGGAAACACAGATACTGTTGCAGTAATCAATACAACTGAGGACAAATGCATAGATGAGTTTCTCTAGATGTTGCTGGGACATTCAGATGATAGAAGGCCGACTTTGTAACTGTCTTTATGTGGCTCTGAAGGCTCAGGTCAGAGGTCAACCTGATCTCTAGTTTCTAGCTCTAATAACTGAAGCTGTGTGTTGATTCTAGATCATTCCTCTTGAGGTCCCAAGATAAAACCTTCAGTTTTCATTTGTGAGACGATTTCAGATCACAGACAGAAAGAGCTGCCATCGTTCCCATGGTTCCCATCGTTCCCATGGTTCCCATGGTTTCCATGGTTCCCATCGTTCCCATGGTTCCCATGGTTCCCATGGTTCCCATGGTTCCCATCGTTCCCATGGTTCCCATCGTTCCCATCGTTCCCACTGTTCCCATGGTTCCCATCGTTCCCATTGCTCCCAGCTCACCTGCCTGAAGTCCCAGTTCATGTGTAACTGGTTCAGCCTTGCTGTGTTGCACTCATGCAGAGTGGGAATGCTTCCAGAGCCCGGGTCCACCACGCAGCGGTTCCGGCTGTACTTATGGGATCTCAGGCCACCGATGATGATTTCACCCTCTGTGTTGTAGAAACATTTCTGCAGGAACGGAAACACGCTCACGTTTTGGACTCCTTATCAATTCAGTATGAACTTGTGATAATGATTCTCTGTGATACCTGCGGTTCCTGGAAGTGGCACTCGTATAAAACCGGGATGCTTCCAGGAACGTCTCCCTGATCCACACAACGCTGCTTCACAAGGCTGTTCTGCAGCTGAGCAGAGATCCGGATCACCAAACCATCCAAACATCCCGAGTTCATTTATCTAAAACTAAGGTCCTGCACTTCATTACTAAGGTCTCATATATGTAGCTTTTTTATGTCTTGGGGGATTTTGAATCGGACTCTGACGTCTGAATTACAGTCTGTGGCTTGAGACGGTTGAGACTGCTTGCGGCTAATACACCCAGGCTAGCTAGCAGGAGTATGTTAGCAGTATTATAAATACAAAATAAAAAAGCTAGCTTGCTCGCTAGCTAGTGTTTTTTGATCTATCATGGGTAAATATTAATTTATTGCCAGTTGACGATACGTTTGTTGTTGCTACTGATTATAACAAGTTTTGCATCTTATTTTATCATTTTCACAAGAAGTTCTATATCTCGTTATGAGAAACTTTCATATTATAACAAAATATAAAACTTGTTGAAATGTGAAAGTTTCTCCTTGACTTGTTAAAAAGACATGAAGGTTTTCTTTATCACTTCTTCTCATCGTTTCTTCTAGACGTCTAAAATCCCATGAGGTATTGCTGTTTTACTGTTATGACTTCTCTCAGTTAAAACAGAAGATATTGTGGTTTTAATAAGATTTAATAATGAGATTCATAAATTAATGACATTTAAATCTCATTATAATGAGAATGTTTTCTCATTTTAACAAGCTACTGCTCCCACATTTATTTCCCAGTTCTGCCAGTTAAACACTTCAATACAACAGGATCCCTCAAACAATCCTTACATTTATAGCTTTTCTCAGTCTTATATTTAATTCAAGGTGGGGTTAAAAACTTAAATTCAGTTTATTTCTATTCACAAAAATATTGTCTTGAGGCACTCTACAGTAAAAACAATCTTTTTATATAATAAGGTCTTTAAAAGTCTTAAATTGGACTTGTGTAAAACTGCAGATCCTCTGTTCATGTGTTTTTAAACGCATATTAATGTGAAGTATCTGAAACGGTTCTCACCACACCGTAGCCCAGGATGTCATCCCATCGCTCCAGACTCGGGTAAACGTTCTCCAGGTACCAACTGAAAGGTTTACATTTCAGCGTCTCTCTCAGTTGTTTCCTCTTGGAAACGTCACCGATATCGATACCGTGGTCCTGTTTACAACAAACATCAAATAGCTGCATATTGAAGTTTTACACTTGGCAAAATTCATGTAAGAATATGGAACTAAATCAGGTGAATAATTATTTTAATCATTAGAGTGAAGCTAGTGATCCTGCATTTTGTCTTTGTTCCTGTTTATTATTTATCTACTAATTAAAGATTAGAGTTAAAATTAAATGTTTAGTCCAGATTATTAAAGGTAAAACACATTTATTTACATCCTTGTTAAAATATGAGTCTCTTTATGTGACTGGTGTGATAAAGAAACATATTGCATTTCAGTTCAATTCAAAAATAGTTTATTGATTGAAATAAAACAATTCATTTTAATTAACTAAATAAAATGAATTAATATTTCCATTTGTGGAGTTATGTTTGCTGTGCTACCTAAAAAATAAGTAATTAATATTTATTACTTATAATATATAAGCAATAATTTATTATAAGTAAATTATTACTTATAATAATTTAAGTAATAAATTATTACTTAAATTAATAAATTAATAAGTAATATTACTTATTAATTTAAGTAATATTAGTATTACTTAATATTAATATAAGTAATATATTAATATTATTTAATATAATATTAAGTAATATGGCCTATTTGTCATATTGCTCCGAAATATGGAGCAATATTTGCTTTTATTTGCTTTTCCTATCCGAATTATTCGAATATTAGTTAAGTTACAAAAAAGCAATTATGTTTATTAATAAAGTCTGATATGGCAAACAAATTAATAAACTATTTATTTAAAGTAATACTTTAAAATTTAGAGACATTGTTCATATAAAAATACTAGAAATAATGTATAAAACGCTGAAATTTCCTTCTGAAATTCAGAAATCATTTAAGCTGAGAGTAAATATATTTATGAGGTTTGTTAATATTTGAACATATTAAAGAAAAAGTCCAGTAAAATCTAGATGAGTTTCAGTAACTGGTGTGAAACTGGAATAAATTGAGTGATGATTTCAAAACTGATCATGTTTTTGGTGAGCATTGAAATGTATTACCTGTATTATGTAACCATGTATGCATATTTAAATATGAATGTGTACTTGTCTACGAATACGGTAGAAAAGTCTTTTTCTTTTTTTTGTAAGTTATGAGTTTCTAAAGAAGTATTTTTGTTTTTCTTTTCTTTTCTGTAATATTGTTAATTTACCAGAACGAAGTGAATTTGACCTTTACTGACCTTCAGAGGGACGTTCCAGGCAATAAAAACGTTTTTCTTGTATTCGTCCAACCAAATGTCTGCCAGCCTCAGCGCGTTCCTCCTCATGGACGGGTTCAGGTCCGGTGCGTACGGTTTGTGCGCTCTCTCGATGTGAGCGACCCTGGAGCAGGGCACGACCTCCACGCTTCCTCCACACAGCCACACCTGGGCAGTCACCACAGGGGTCAGAGTTCAGCTCTGATCCAGTCAGCCATTGTTTTTATTGCTGCCAACACTCACGCGGATCCCCAGCTCCACGTTTTCCCCTCCGTAAACTGTCATGCCTCCATCAAGTCCTCCAATTTCTCCGAGAAAGCCTCGGTCTGCTGCAAAGATTCCCATAACAGACGGACTCCTGCATGAAAGATCAGAGTCTGAGAAAAACCGGTCAAACCCGGCCTGCCGAAAAATATCAACAACACAAGAACAGAATGAAGGTGAAGCAGATCTGTGTCGATCTGATGTGTTTACTAGAGAAAGTGGAAGAAAATCAGTTTTGACTTGGCTGTTAAGTGTCATCCTCTCAGTTTTACCTGCTGAGAGGAGAAATGAATCCAAAGAAACTTACAATCATTCCTGGGCCAATCTGACAATCCACTAATAGCAGAGCTACTTTCCATTTAGCATTTTAGCATTTCTACTAACTTTGAATATGTTCAGTGCACCTAGCTTCTTCTAAATTACTTCTAATAATTTTTATTTGCCTGTTTTGTAAACTTACAATTGAATAAAGTTCAATATCTGTTAGTAAGTTTTGGTTATCTACTGTAAATAATTCTTCAAGTACTTAGACATTTTTTTGATGTTCTCATTTTCCACATCGTTACGCAGCAGTTCTGTTTCCTCTCCATAATGAAGTGCAGGAAATAAAGTTTGTTTTGTACCCAGAATGCATTGCTGTAGTTCCACAGTAAATATTTTAAAATCTGCTGATGTCCTGGCTGAAGCCATTCTGTGGTCAGTTAGCCAAATTAGCAACAGAGTTAGCAAATATCAATAATGGCAAAACTGAAACCACGAGTGAAAGATCTGCTGTAAAGAATCACTTCCTGGAGGAAACGACAAACCTGACCCGATATTTAATGTTAGAGCTGGAATGTCAAAAACATTCATTTTGATGAATTAATTACAAATATTTTAGCATGTTAAGCATTTTTATGCAACTAATTGCTTCTTTTTCTACATACAAAAGTAAAAGGAATCAAAATGGTTGAATTTAGTATGTTGGCGCTTTAGCATTAGCTTCTGCTATGATCTGTGTGTGTGTAGTGCTTTAGCATTAGCAAAGTTAATGATTATGGTTAGTGCTTTAGCGTTAGCACAGCTAATAAGTATGATTAGTGTTTTAGCGCTAGCATAGCTAATGATTATGGTTAGTGCTTCAGCGTTAGCATAGCTAATGATTAAGATTAGTGTTTTAGCATTAGCATAGCTAATGATTATGGTGAGTGCTTTAGCGTTAGCACAGCTAACTTTAGTTCACCGCTCAGAACCAATAGAAACAACAAAGTCAAAGTTTTGATGATCCGGTCGGTTCAGATTGTGATAAAAGCTTTAAGTGGCATTTTGCTACAGTTGGCTAATTTCTTTCTGAAGTTCTTTGTGTTTTATTTGTGTTTTCTCACATTTTGGACATGATTTAAAAATGTTACAGTTTTTAAAATTAGTGGCTCTTTGATATTTCATCTTCACTGATATAGTTTACTTCCCTCTGGTGAAAAAAAGGTATGATAATGTCTTAACATAATTGATCCTGGTTTTGTTTTTCCAACCTACTTCTGAGGCTGTGATTCATCCACATCGTTCCAGTTTGGTTTGAGGAACTCATACATGCACCACAGGGCCCAGTCAAAGCCCTGAGCAAACGACATGTATCTTTCCACATGCAGATCATCGAAGTGGAGCTTTTCAAACACAGGAGACACGACAACGGTTCTGTCAGCTTTGATCTGGGCCAGCAGAGGTTCTGCCCTGCAGAGGAAATAACAAAGTAAACGTTTTAAACAGCTCAGCAGGAGAAGATGTTGGGCTTTCGTGTTTTGTTCATACCATCCTCTTGTAGCTTCAATGTGAGCATCTAAAATGGCCACCACGTCTCCAGTGGCATGCTCCCAGCCGGTGATCCGGGCCTGGGACAAACCCATGGGACTTGTGTGCCAGACTCTTTTAACGAGGCCAGGCCTTTCTTTGTGTATCTCGTCTATGTAATCTTCAACCGGTTTCCCAAGATCATCTGAAAAACATTGCTGAGTCAGAAGAACAGGATTGTTCACTTTTTTTTGACATTTCAGCATTTTGTTTGTGTGTTAATCCCTAAAACCTCTGACCTAAAACATCTTCTGTAGACGATGAAAACATCCTTACATTCTGAAAGAGATTTTAATCTAGTTTGGTGCTGGTGACTGTTGAAGTGCAGGTTACATCCAGAGGGAAGATCGTAGCTGCAGAAGTAATAAGCTAAATATTTAATAAAGCTCAGAAGGAGAAGATGTTGGATACTGAATGAGACCAAAAGATCTGCAAAGCTAATTTCTAAGCCACAATTTTAAAAATATCTCACACATAGTTTCAGAAACATTTCCACCCACATGAACCCAAATACACCACTGAGCGTTGCTTTAAACATGCCAGCCAATAGGGGGCAGTGTAGCACAAAGATAAAACCTGTCAGCCAATCAGATTGCTTCAAAACACCAATAACAACATTCTGTTTGGAACTAAACATGGAGGTTCATTTATGTGGACAGATACAGAAGTTTACAATATAACCATAATAAAACACAAAACAATGTCCATTGGGAATTATGCCAAAGCAAGTCTGTGGATTTACTGACGCATTATTTGTCAGAGATCCCAAATACAGAATTTTCTCAAATCTCCAATTTGAGTTTATATAGAAAATCATTTTTGGCTATATTAAACAGTTTTCAAGTGAATGAAATGCAAAAACAAATCAAATGTCTTTGTTTTCCCAGATATCAGGCTACATGTGAACTAGGACTGAGAAAGCTGAGGTGGAAGCGTCATGCTGTGGGATGATTTTCTGCAGCAGAACCATCATGAGTTTTACTCTCTATCGGAGGAAAACATGAGACTATTGAAAAAAGACAAAATGTGGAGCAGCACTGAGTTCTGCAACATGACAATGACCCAAAACGTTCCAGTACATCGACAGAGAACTGGCTGGGAAAAACCCAGGGCCTAGTCAAAGCCCAGATCTCATTGAGATGCTGTGCCTCAATCATATCAAGAAATGCAAGCTTAAACATTTGTCTGTGAACTTGACTTTAAGAAGTCTGGAGTTGTGTCTGGGCTCACTGTAGGTGCTGTGGTCGTCCACCAAGATGATTTCCCTCAGCAGGCGTTCAGGCGTGTTGGTGATGACGCTTCGCACCGCCCTCTTAATCACAGAGAGCGCCTCGTTAACGTAGATCAGCACCACGCTGACGCTGGGCAGGGCTCTGGGGTATTTCTTCTTCAGGCATCTGGGTGTTTGGTTGGAGAAGATCCGTGACTCCAGCAGGCAATGTGTCATCGTTTGTTGTTTTCAGCGACTCTTACCTGGGATCTCTCATGTCAGGAAGTTCCCGGTCGAGGGCGATCTGGTTGCTGAGGAAGGCGTTGTAGCCGTAAATCTTAAAAAGAGCTTCGGCCTCCTTCTGCTCCTCCTCTGACAGGCCGTCGCCCCACTTCACAAACAGCTCAGAGTTTGGGTACAGCTTCGGCGCCGCCTTTTTGGGCTCTTTTTGGTTTTCTTTTGGAGAAAGTTCTTCTGGAGAGCTTTTCTTTTCAGGTTTCTCTAGTAGATTTGCTTTTTGGGGGAAATTTAAAACAATAATTTACTCTCAGAGACAGCAGGAGGTATGCACCATTTTCCTTCAGAGGGAAAGATCAGGCAGTAACCGCAATGTTTTCTACGCATAAACCAAGAACTTTACTCGTTAAAGCTGCAGGATGTGACTTTAATAAAATATGTTTATACATATTTGTTAAATCTGTTATCATGTTGTGTCAGTTTGTTATGAGACAAATCTGTGAAAAGATCGATCTCCTCCACCTCCTCCCTGATCTGCTACTGCCGTCTGAAGAAATGAACCAAAAACAGCCAATCAGAGCCAGGAGGCGGGTCTTAGTGCTGTCAATTAGATCATGTACTCACTGCTAAATGTACTACTGGCAGAGAAACAACTCACCTTTACGAAAGCCATTTATCTGCTGTCATTGGTGGCTATGCTAACTAGCCTTAACCTTTGCAACAGCAAGAGAGTGATTGACAACACTAAGACCCGCCTCCTGGCTCTGATTGGTTGTTTCTAGTTAGCGCTGCGAGAAAGCCGAGGAACTCAGATTATCTGTCTCATAACAAACTGCCATTACATGGTGACAGTTTTAATAAATATGTAAAATCTAAATGTTTTTATAAAAGTTACTCACTGCAGCTTTAACTGACTGACTGTTAAATAATTGGAATCTTTTCTCACCCAGCTTGTTTAGGCTCTCTTGAATCCTGTCCAGTTTTTGGTTCATGGCTTCCTGGTTTGTTACGTGTTTCTGATGCGGTTTTTCTTCTCTCCACCTCCCAGTCATGAAGATAATTACATACACAAAGAATAAAAGAGCTCCAATCACTCCTACTCTAAAATAAGCCTTCATAGCTGTTTCAGATGAAAAATCAAGTCAGAGTCGTTCTGTTCTGGCCGCCATGCAGGAACTCCTCAGCCGCCCAGCTCCAGTTCAGACCATAAAACGCATCTTATCTTAAAGATAATATTAACTTGCAGGTGGACTTTCAGTGAGTCGTTTACATTCTGCCAACCAAACCAATAAATGGGAACATTAGCGACTGTAAAAGCTGCCACAGCCTGGACTGAGATTTAAAGTTCTCAAAATGACTCATGATGGTTTTATGGGTTTGGAGCAAACAGACTGTATTTACATGATTTCATGTTTCTCGATTAGTTCTGCTTTTCCAGGATGAAAAAAATTTGTTTCCAAATGGTTGCCGTGGAGATTAAAGGATTTCTCAAACATGGATGAAAGAATCAGAAACGCTCCAGATGTTTTGATGAGCGAATAATAACATTATGAAAAACTGGTTTTACATGATAAAATCAAATCAAAACTTTCATGTCACTGAGTTTTTCAAATTTGTATTTAAACTTTCATATTACAGAGAATGAACTTAATGTGGCTTTTTACAAATTAACCTTTAGGAAAGCCATTAGAGACTATGATTAATCTAATGAGTGTTAAAATAATCTGATTTGTTTCTAATCATATATTATATTTTTTGTTACTCTATTTGAACAGAATTTCATTTAAAATGGGCAAAAATCTTTCATTAAACTCATTCCAAAGATCTGAGTAACGATCATCAGTCTCCTTAGTTGGTTTATGAATTTTATTTTTAGTCCAGTGTTATTAATTATAGGTTGGTTAACTATTCAGAATCTTGTAATTTATTTGCAGAGGAACAGATCTGGTTTCTATCAAACATAATATTTAACTACAGTAGTTAAAGCTGCAGTAGGTAACTTTTATAAAAAAATATTTACATATTTGTTGAAAATGTCACCATGTATGAGACAGACCCAGTGCTAAGTAGACCTAACCAATCAGAACCAAGAGGCAGGTCATAGTGCTGTCAATTATGCTTGCATACCTGCTGCTCCCTCCTCCCTGCTATGTGACAGCATCTTCCTGATAGAAGAATCTGCCAGGAATGCTAAGGCTAGTTAGCATAGCCGCAGATGATGGCAGGTAAAAGTTTTCCTGGTACTGTAAGTTGTTTCTCCACCATTAGCACATTTGGCAGCGAGTACATGAGATTGATTGGCAGCGTTAAAACCTGCCTCCTCACTGCTTTTTGGGTCAGGAACTGTTCATTTCTTTAGGCAGCAATAGCAGCTCAGGGGATCAATCTTTTCTCAGATTATCTGCCTCAAAACATTTAATATGTAAAAACATTTTTATCATAAGTTACTTACTGCAGCTTTAATGCCAGAAAACAAGAAGGAAAGTCTAATTTTAAATCTTTTACAGATTTTGAAAAAGCCTTTGTCTTAATTGTGAATCGAATTCATGTGAATGTCTGTAATTCTGTAAAAGTTATTAATCAAATTTAAGTGATCAATAACTTTCGTGTCCAGGTGAATTATAGTGATGAGGCAGAAACACCCAGTAAGGATAATTCTTTATTTATGTACAGAATACCACTACAGGAAGCTGAATTACAAGGCGAGCCTCCGCGCCGTGGCTCAGTAGTTGACTGTCTTGGCCGGCTTGGTGTCGTCCAGATCGGCCTCCAGGTAACGGAAGCGGCGGTGGCGGCGCAGGATCTCGATGGCCTTCTGCTCCACAGAGGAAGCCGTGATGCCCAGATCCTCCAGACCAGGAAGTCCAGGATATTTCATGTCTGTCGTGTGAAACTGGACGGAAACCAAAGAGCATTCTGCTTACTAAAGATGTAGACCCGTGTTCCTCAAAGCTTTTCATTTAAACACTCACAAACCTCCTAACTAAAAGTAACACAACAACTCAATATCCACATGGATGAAAACATTAGTCTCTTAAGTCTCTTATTGACGTCTTCCTCCAATCATACGGACACGTTGCAGCGTGACGTCACCTGAACAAATCCCACCCCGTCTCCCTGCTGGAGGGCAAAAAGCTGCTAGCTGACGATGACTAGCATTGGTTTTAGCTGTTAAGTTGACAACATAATACATTAATTCTTAAATATACGCCTGAAATGAAACAAAAAGGGATGCAGTGATTTTCTACTAATTGTCAACACCATGACAACTAGACAACAATGTCAGGAAAAAGTTTTAATTAAGAAAAAAAATAACCAGGGAAAGGGCAGTAGCTCAGTTATGCTAGCTTGACTATGACAACCTTAACATGTAGATGTGCTGTGGAATTCTGCGCGTTTCGGTTCAGTTAAAAACAATTAAAAATGGCGACCAAAACACTGACTAGAGCAGGTGTTTAGATTAACTAGTCAACCACCCCTGTTAGCTTAGCTAATAGCAGCAGCAGCTAATCTACCACAGCGATCACGTACTAACCCTCTCCAGGCAGAGGTTGCAGATTTGCAACAGCTAAATGCTGTTGAAATGCTGTTGAAATGTCTCTCTCAAAAAA
>CAEFZY010056795.1:0-10175 GCA_903066815.1 Brachyrhaphis roseni
TTTTATTTTTTGTTTGGGCCCAGTTTGGTTTGTTAAATTGTTAGTTGTAATTCTGTAAATATTTGTTTAGGAATATTGTTTAGCACCAATGTTTTCTTTTTTCTTCTACCTGAAAATGTAATGGTCTCCGCCCCTTAATTAGTGGCGGCCATGCTTTAAAGGCCAGGTGGTTTGAATCAGAGGGAGATGCTCCCCTCCTGTTGTTGGGAATGCCTGTCCATGTATGCTGTTTGAGGAAAAATATAGAGAAAAGAAAAAGAAAACTCTCTGGATCCTGTCTGTTAATTCATCTCACACCAACAAGGTCCAACCTGCTTAAATTCAAAAAGTATCATTGGAGAAAGGGTCAGTGTATCGTTTATTCACTCTCAACCAAGAATTTCAGGTAGAATATGATGTCACCTGTTCTAGCCCTCAGGGCTCGACTATCTGATGGTTTTTCAACAGCACTTCCAAAGCTACGAAACAATATACTTATTGCAGATACCATTATCACTAAAGGAGGCAGATGAGTCACTAATCATCTGACACACAAAGCAGGAGAAAGGAGGAGATTAAGGCAGAGAAACAACAGGATGGCCAGAGTAGAGCTTAAGCTAATGCTAAGCTGGTGAAACACCTCAGAACATAAAGGTAAACTGCATTAAACCCAAAACATTCGTAAAGTGTTAAGTCCAGCAACAAATGTTACAATTAAGATCAAATTGAGAGAGACTGAAACCCCAAACAAATCCAGACCTGGTATACGAGACAAGAAATGTTGAGGAGGGATGTTAACAATAAATGGTAAATGGTTTGTACTTGTATTGACTTTATCAAGTGTTAAACCAGAAGGGCTTTACACTACATTTAGTCATTCACCCATTCAGACACACACATTCACACACAGATGGTGGCAAGCTACTGGAAAGTAGCCACAGTTGCCCTGGCATAGCCTGACAGTCTGACACAACAAGCCACAACTTGAAAACTTCCCAAATTAATAGCCTGCTCATTGGAAATAATGCGAAGACCTTTAGAACTATAGCCTATAGTAAGGTGACTGGAGGGGATGTGTCCATGTTTTATGACATCTTTTGATCTCTTTAGATATTAGAGAAACAAAATATACAAGATCCAGTGAGAAGAAGGTGGAAGGGTTAGTATGTGTTTCCTTCATTATTTTACTGTATCACAACAGCACCAGGTTATCTCAGTCTTTTACTCAAATCTTTAGCTTAAATGTCTAAACTCCTTCAAGCCTGTAGATTCTCAGGATTCTCAACAAGTGACTGCCAGAGAGACTTTTTGCACTATGATCATCATACTGTCTTCTTATTCTTTGTATTTTGATCACTTAGATCATGTGTATGTGTAACTTTTGTGGATCCCACAGGACATTTGAAATGGGATGAATAAAGAACTATCTTATCTTAACATACACTTTTAAAGATGTTTACTTTTCTGTTGCCATATTGTCATAAGAACTTTGTAAAATACTCCTTGGTATGTCTCTCAGTGAGGATAAATAATGTTTCACATAAAGTCAAAATTAAACACAGACAATTTAACTACACTGGTTAGAGACCTCAACAGAGCTTTATTGCATTTACTGGGATAATCTATCGTTATCCTTAACAATAGATTAGGAGTGTTTCACTGTTCTGTGTCAAAGATTCACATTTATGTTCTGAGAGATGAGTCTGCTGGGAAATTATCACTTTTATCACTGGTTTTCTGTTTTAATCTTTTCTTGTCATCTGATATGAAAACTTCAGTGCAGCTATGTGACATTTTTGTGGTACAAAGGGCACATCAGGGATAACTGTAAGCAATCACTTTATGACTTGAAGGAACAGTTGCTCCAGTTTTTATGTTGGGAAATTTCTGGAAGGAAGTATTTTTAGATAGATTTTAGATATTATCTGACTGAAGGAAGACAATAATGCTTATTAAAACCAAACCTCTAAGTAACACTCAAACCAGTAAAGTACTGGACCAGAAAATCTCACCCAGTTCTCCAGTTACTTTAATATCATGGTTAATGGTATTGACTTGATATTAATGCATTGACTAGCCTTCAAATTTACTGACAACTTCATTGCAGTTTCTGGTAGAGTGGAGTTTTGACACAGGAGGGTTTGTTCATTTGTCAACTGTAACAAATGAAGGACAAGGATTATCATTGGTTTAATGATTACAGAAATGAAGGATCGCCCTGGTTTCTTCAGTTGTGTCATATTTGTAAAAGCAGCCTTTATAGATGTCACAGGGAACTTTGAGTTCAGACTTTGACCATATCCGTTCAGCTTTTTAACACTCCCTTTTTGTCACATCTTTCGGTAATCAGTGATACTGATAAAGTGTTACCCATCTTACTAAGAGGAGATTTCTTCTTAGCAGAGACAACTTTAGTCTATATGGGAGCATGGAAACAATGAACCACATTGTATTAACACTTATACCAGCTCATTTGCTGAGTTACAGGATAAAGTGGAATGGAAAGTGTAAACCTGCCAACTTAACTGTAACTATGTGCATTCCTATAATATCTCCATGACTAAGTGAGGAAACAAAAAGCTTTTAAAGATAATTGAAAAAAGATCAGATAGGGCAGCATCAGTTACCAGTTAAACTATTCTATGATTGAAAAAGAACCAATGTGTCTTGTCTGTACTGTTCAACATTTATTTGTTTTTGTGGTTTCTAGGGCCTACACAGACCATAATCCCATTACATTGTTGAACACATTGTTTTGTCCAAATTGCAGATTGATGCCAAGGGGAACGAAGTGCCAGTACAGCGTCCAATAATGGAAAAATACACCACATCAATTCTTAACATTTTATTGAAGGCAAACCCATCAATATTTCAGTTATAAAACAAAACAAATAATGTATTCACTACAGCAATTTTTACAAGAAGAAGAGTTACACAAAAACAAACAAATTAAATAATATATTTTGTGCTCTTTTGCTACACAATTTATGCGGAACATGTCTTTTGTTCTGTTTCTTTATTTACAACACGTTATTTTTCAAATATATACTGCAGATAAAATAAACAAAGTCCAACTAGCAACAGTTTAGATTCTTCAGTGAGCCAAAAAATCTGATCCTCAAAACTTTAAAATTTTAATTTTGTTAGAGCAATCTGTAATGTTTAGTCTCCATGTAATAAAATCACTATTAAGTTACAAGTTGGTCTTTATTATAAAACCTTTTTCAGTGTGATATTGCAAACTGATTTACAGTTGTCCAACATCTATCTACCTTGTGACATATGCAATTAGTTAGAAAATGACATTTTATGGAACTGTTAAATCATATTAAAGTAATCCATAATGTATCACAGCTAGTAAACTCCAACACTATATTTGTAACCATTTTCAGAAGATTTCAAACCAAGTCTGTCTTTGTCGGTTTCCTTCTCATTTCTGTTTGATAAAAGTCAACAAAGACGTTTCTTTTATTTTACTTCCTCATGAAGTTTATCTTAATCGTTTGCGTTGAGCCTGACTCTCTATCAGTGCCTGTTGCTGTCATTTCTGTGAAGCCAAACTTTATTTTAAGTCTGATCTCACGATTCAAACCAAGCGTAGTGTCAGGAGACTCAACAACAAACGAGCCAATTTCCTCAGTGTCTGGTTCATCAATATATGCTACATGTTTCTTCTTACTGCGATAAAACGAAAAGCTCACTGCTTTCTGAGCTGCTTCTACCGGGTATAAGGTGTGCTCTCTGGTGTCATTCCAACGAACATCCTCACCAACATCCACCAGCTTCATAAATACGTCCTTACACCATACACCATCTTTGTTGGTGTATTTTTTGTCTTGCCTGTGCCTGAACTTATCAAACTTCTGAGAGATCCCAACTCCATAAGTGAAGGGATTTTTTCTAGAAGCCACCACTCCCTTGTTTCTCCCAAACTCTACAGCTCCCTTCATGATAACTTCTTGAGGCCTGAATGGGCACAGAATAATGCAGTTATCTCCAAACTCGTCAGTAATGTGGTTACGTAGAACCTCACTGTCAGCGTACCCACCGACTAAAAGGATATACTTAATTTTGGTTTGCGTTTTGAAGATTTCTCTTATGCTTTGACTTATACCCAGCAGGCTTTCTTCAAAGAATTCTCTCAGTTTCTCTTTAGAGATCTTGATGGATCCCTCGTCCCAGGTCACACCATGCAGTTTTCTAAAGTACTTCTCAATTTTTTTCTTTTTCTCAGCCAGTTTCCCCAGGTTAAATGGGCAAGAGATTTCTACATCATCTTCATGTTTTTTGAAAAGTGTGAAATCGTACATAATTTTCTGAACCTCATTGGGGAATTTCTTTTCATATTCATCCCAGACTCCAGTGAATATTTCTCGGAGGAACTGTTTAAATTTTCTGTCCACAGTTTGTCCTCCCAGATCATTTCCAGAGGCTTTGTGCAACTCTTTCAGATTTCCTTCTTCCACGACTTCATGAACAGTGATGTCAATGGTTCCACCTACAAAAAAAATAAAAAACAAGAACAAATACTTTATTGTTAAGAAAACTAAACATATATATATATAAATAAAAAAAAACTTCTTAAATGGTTTTGTATGTTTTAGAGGTTTTCTGAAAAATTGAAATGAAATGTAGTACCTCCACAATCAACAACAATGTACTGAGTTCCTGGTGACTGGTCAAGTTTTAGATTCCCTAGGTTTTCTGCAATAAAACCATCCGATGGAAGTTTCTTACAATGGACTGAAGCTGCTTCTGGTTCCAGTGCAATGACCAATTTATCTTCCTTTCCTTTGGTCACAATACCTGCCTTAAAGCAACAAAAGTGTCATTAGGAGAACCACAAAAGCTTTTTGTTGTAAGTCTTAGTATTGTATTTTACCTGAGTTGCAGCTTCTCTCATGAACTCTTTAGCAGAATGATCCCAGATGGCAGGAACAGTCAACACCCAGGTGAAGTCAGAAGCTGTGAACTTTTTCCCTGCAGTGTGTTGAGCAATAGTTGTCAGAGCATCTTCCTTCAGAAATTTTAGAGCTTCAGAAAAAACCTGCAGAGCTTTCATTTCTTTCCCATTTGCAGCTTTAATTTTCATATCCAGGTTGAGTTTCTGAAGATTTTGGATGATTACATTAGTAAATTACTTAATTTAGTTATAAATTAAATGTAGATGCAAATGTTTTACTCACTTGTTTATAGAGGGCCATCTTGAAGCTTTCGAAGAATAACTTGTCTTTTGCTTCTGCTCCCATTCTTGACACATACGCTTCTTTAGCTTCATATCCGAAGCTGATAAACTGTTTATCTTTATCAAAAAGGATGCAGGTAGGAGTCTTCGGCGTTTCTCTTCCATACTCTTTACCCCAATACTTCACACTGGGCTCGAGTTCTTTATCTCTGGATGTTATATTGAAGGCGTATCCACTGTATGTAGTCCCAAAGTCGATAGCTATGATGAAAGAGTCTCCCATCGTAGGGATAGCGCCTGCTGACTGACTGTGATGCAGATATTGCTGTTCATTTATAAAGTCAGTAGGCAGGACTTACTGAAAGTCGTAAACCATCCCCTTCAGGGAAAGCATATCTTCATTAGTTCAAGTATCTCTCTTACAAATTCACTCTGGACGAAGCAAGAATGAGCAACAGGAAAGAAAAGAGAAAAGATAAAGCCAGGTAAACACAACTTCTAATCCTTGAATAGTTAAAAAAGATCAACTAAAATTTAACTATGTCGACTAAAATGTTAACAGTTAAATATGTCGGTTATTAATGTATTTGAAATCTAAAATAATGTTGTCTTAAATCCCAAATTAAAGCAACACTTTTAGTATTTGACAAATCTGACGCTGGCCCAGAGAAAGTTTTTCATTTAACTGCTGTTTTGTATTGTTTTATGCATTATTATGTTATACATAGCAGCTAATATTCTTCTCATCTTTTTAAGACACAAGAACGTGGAACATGAACAGCAACGGGTGCCTCCTGAAAAAAGGTGACCAATAGCAATTTTTATTGTTTTGAAAACTAAGTGATTGTATTTAATCAAACACAATTTAATCTACATTACATGCAAAACTAAAGTACAGAATAGCAGCCAAAGCTTCTGTATTAAAAGTTAAATAAAGACATAGAAAAAAATAAAATCCTTTAAATCTTTAACATTCTGCATTAATCAAAGTTATCCATGAAGTTATCAACAAACAATGTTTATTTTGGATATACAACAAAGGTTCAAGATATGCATATTCCTGGCACATTTAGAATTAAAATTTGTTTCTCCTAACCAATAAGAAACAGCCATCCTTCAAAAGAAAAGATTGCACTTGATGATCATTTGTGGGGGAAAAAAAAGTAGCTTTTTATTAACATTTTAACAAATGAGCATGCTGAAATGTATTATATATTATCAACACATTAACCATCTAGTGACTCCTAGACTTCTCTAGTCACTGGATTTCTTAATTAATACAGTTGATTGATTGTAAAAACCTTTTATTTTCTTTTTTAAGTTGTGATGGGTTTTCTGACATCACCTGGCATTTACAGCAGACAAGGTAACTTCGTTCTTCAGATTTAAACTACATCATGTGTTTTTTTAAGAATATATGTATATACATCTAAAATATTCAAACAAAAAAGCCCAGCATGAGGTTTAATTGCTGGCATGGATTTTACTCAACAGGTCTGCATTGGCGGAAGGAAAAGAAACATTGCAGTCCCTCCTAGCAAGGTAAATAATCAGATATTCTAATGGAAGAAGAAAAGCTTAGCTTTTTGAAGGGGTTTTGTCTCATCACATTTCTACTTTTCAGATAAAAAGTAGCAGTGTGCCAACCACTGTTTACCATATGACATTTAAATCAAAATTATAAGAATAATAACAGTTTAAAAAAGTAAAGTGTAACACCACAAAAAGTCATAGAGCCACAAAAATAATTTTATAACACCATATATATTTTCTTCAAGTTTTTATGTCCTTAGCTGGTTTTTCTCGCATTATTAATTCAGTCTCTGCATATGAATTGCTAAATTGTATCCATTTGTCTTATAAAATTAAAGCTGATTTGTACCTATACTCTCAGCATGCCGGCTAACGAAAAAATATATATACTTCTCTAAGTAACCGTAAGAACCGAGGAGGAGTCAGCCATAAGAGTCTAGATAACATGGGGACAAAAAAAAAAAAAAACAACCTGAGAAAAAATAGTCCCTCTGGTGTGGCCTTCCCCTCCTCCAGGGAGGTCAAGGAGGAATTATTCAGTTTTGTAAATTAGCTGTTTATTTACTTAGACTGTTAACGTTACATGAAGATGGCAGATATTTTGTTTATTTCACAATCGTTTAAAAAATAATTTAGGCCAAGGACAAGTAAACCATGTTATATATAATTTGCATGTATGACATCCATTTTCTGTCCACCCTTGTCCCTTCTGGGGTCAGGATGGGTGCTGGTGCCTTTCTCCAGTGAGACAAGTCCATCGCAGTTTCTATGTGTACATAATTTTTAAATAAAAGCACTTCCAATATTTACTACAGTTATATGAAAATCCAACAGTTTCTTAGCCAGGAGGAGGGTCTTAGCACTGTCAATCATCCTTGTGTATGCACTCCTCACACCCTCCCCCCTGCTCTCTGCTATGCTACAGCTAGTTCCTCACACTGTAGCCTCACTTGAACACTTAGGCTAGTTAACATGGCCAGCAATGATAGCTGATGAACAGTTTTTCTGGAATGGTAAATTGTTTGTCTGTCATTAACACATTAAGGTTGAAAGACCATCGTCCTGTCAGTTGTTTCTGACTAGGAGTGGTGCGTTTCAGCAGACTGCAAAAGAACCACAGGAAGAAGGAAGAGGAGCTCCATCTTTTCACAGATTATCTGTCTTGTATTATATTGTCATGACATACAGTATATACAGTTTTAACAAATGTAAAATATTTTTGTAAAAGCTGCATACTTCAGCTTTAACATAAAAACGTTTATTGAATAACACTCTGGAAACAGGATCACAGCATTTGTCAATAGACGTAGCACTAGAAACAGAGATGGCAGGTTGGTAATCCACTAACCTGTAGATCAGGGATTTAAACGGGGAGAGGAACCGTAAATGCAGTGATGTCAGAGAAGGTTGAGAATTTGGAAGTGCAAGAGGATTGATAAATGCTGAGGAGTCGTAGACTTCAGCAGATTAATAGAAAAAATGTTCCTCTTCAGTCTGAGCATCTCCACTCAAACTCCAAGGTCAACAATCCAGAAGCCTGGCTATATTTCAGGCAGTGGTCATTCACTGTGGCTCAGAAAACTTAAGAAGAGGGTGAGGCTTGAATCCTTGATCAAGGACCATAGTGAGGATCAAGCCTAGATATCAGATGACCTGAAGAAATTTGTAATGTTCAAGGCAGGGCAGAAAACAGCCTTGGACTTGAGCGAGGCCAGACACTAGAAGTTAAAGAGAGCAAGGAAGGAATGTTGAAATACCGGCAACACAGCAGCTTCCATAAATCAGGCAGGACAAAGGTGAGCTAAATGAGTCTTGATAAGCCTTGATAAGGACTGAGGTAGAGTGCACCATAAAAACGACATGAAAAAACGTGAATCATTACAATCTGCCTGCACATTGTCAGTTCAACCCAATTATATTGACAGAGTACATGAAATATATTCCAATTTAATCCTAAATATAAAATAATGCAGTTTATTATTCTAATTGTTGTTTTTTAAAAAAGGTTATGTTCACTCACCAGGCAAATACGACCTAAATCCAATTCTTTTTGCCCATATGTGACCCACGTCTGACTTTATTAAGGCTTAACAGCCCAATTAAATTTTTTTCTCCCCACTAAAAAATTTCCATAGTGCTGTCATGATCTTGTAACAATCCCATTGCTTAATACACTTTAAAATCAATCTGTATATTTCCATCTGTAAACAGTTGTTGCTGTGTGACATCAATGTTCTTCTGCTGCTGGTGGCTTTGGGGCCGTTCTCACAGAAGTCTTATCACAGTCATATTTAATTAGCCATATGAATGACCAACAAAGAAATTGGAATTTACCAAAAAGTTGGAATTGAGAATCAAAACCTGCTGTGTGAATGTAAGCTAAGGAAACTCAGCCAACTGCATTCAGTCTTTGACTTGCTTGTTTTTTTACTTTTTTCTCTACGTCTGTTGTCATTTTTGTGTTTTCTTGTATTGTGTTTTTTCTTGGAACAAATCATTGGGAGTCTTCAATGGCGCAAATAAAATATATTCTGATTTTTATAAATTGCTTGCACAAAATCTCTTTTAATCCATATTCCTTGAGTCATGCTTTACCAGGTGATAAAGCGAATATAAAGGTGCATTGCGTAATATGTAAAAACCATCATTAACTTCCCCAAAGATCAAAGCCAACTGAAATGAAACTTTGCATGGTGAAACTGGAAGAGTGGCTGACAAAATGATGCTTATGGATTTTGAAAAATTTATGGTTTACGCTTGAACAAACTATTTTTTGTGAAAAAGCTTGTTGAACACAACTTCTTAATAGTTTAAGTTTTTCACCCATACAGAAAATTTGTTTAAAGTCACTCATGGGATTTGGAGAGCTAAGTAATCAGGATATGTTCTTTGAACGATGCCTTTAGGGCTGCATGCGGTCGGTCCGACGGCCAAATTCATTTTTGATTGTCCCAGTTGTGTGATGGAAATCGAGAGTTTTTATAGCGAGAAAGTCGCTGAGTTAGAGGCTGACCATCCCAGGATAAACTTCCACCTGGTGTCTTGTTGTGGGAATCAGTGTTTAGGACAGATTTAGGTACTTTCAATCCAATTATCAGTCTTTAGGCTGTAAAGCGTTCCCACTTTACAGAAAATTGTTTTCCATTTTCTCATCATTATTTCATTTTATATCTAAAGTTTTGGTATCTACCTACTTTTGCATACTTTGTGCTATTTCAGGCATTCAACTATTAAAATATTCATTTCATTAAGGACATTACGGCTATGGCTTTTGGTGTTAATACTCTTAATCCTTTTTAATATATTGAGCTTTTTCTTACAGTTTTTGCTCCATTGAAATGAATTGAAATTCTCAGGAATTCACCTACTTTGAGCAATAAAGAACAAAAATCAGAACATTTTCCTTGAATTCTTCAGCAGCAGTGGAGCGAAGTGGAAATCTGTGGTCCAAAAACTGGCACAAAGTCGAGTCTGACTT
>CAEFZY010056801.1:0-15050 GCA_903066815.1 Brachyrhaphis roseni
TGGACAATTTATTGTCCTCAAAGTAGATAATGTATTTAAGAAAACAAAAAATGCAAGACATAAAAGAGACAGACAGGACACAAAGTATATACAAAGGAGTAATAAAATATGTATGCAAAAGGAATAAACCCATAATAATCATTACACACCTCCAAATCCCCACTGAACATACCAAAAATCATTTACTAGACACCTAAATGTTTGCAAAGAGACAATAAAACACACAAACTTGCACAAAGAGAATAAGCGCTTTAAGAAACATAAAGCTGAGACAGAGATCTAAAAATGACCAAGATCGACCTGAAACGATGTATAGCAGTTTCAGAGAAAAATATAATCACTTCAGAGACACAAAGCACATAACAGGAGCTAAAACTACCTTCAAAACACATCAATCAGCACAATGTACCCAGAAGACCTTTGTGAAGTTTATTCAGATCACACAGTAAAGGTCTTCCTTCATATGAATCTGTTTCCAGGGACACGTTACCTTATAATCAGCCTACAGTTAGGTTAGACAGAGATGTTCACATTTAACTCTCTTTCAGAAGTATTCACACTCTTCAACAGTTTAACATTTTGTCACATTACAACCACAAATCTAAATGTATTTTCTTGGAAATGGGTGACTTAGTCCAATTCAGATTAGTACTTAATTGTGAAGTGGAAATAAAACGATAGCTAGTTTAAAGCAATTTTCATAATAACAAAATCAGAAAAAAAAGTGTTACTTACATTTGAATTTATATATGTCATCTAATTAGCAAAGGTCCATGTTTTTTTATTAAATTTTATTTTGCCCTAAATGTAAAATTTTACAACAAGAGGAAAAAACAATGACATATCACCTTTATGAGTTGATGAATTACATAAATCCCTTGGCAGATTGGCAAGGGGAGTCATATTCCAGGACAATGACCCCAACATGCTTAGAATGGCCCAGTCAAAGTCTACACCTAAATAAAATTGCAGCTAAGTCAGACAGGTAGCAAACCCATAATAAACTTAGATCATTATTTCTTCTCAGGTAAATCCCAAATAATTATTAAAAAAGTGCACATAAATCCTATCTGAAAGCACAAATGTATTTTATCTCTTATACTTTTTAACAACTTCCTGTGTGAATTATTATTAAAGAACTGAGTTTTTGTTTTTTTCACTCTGAAAACATTCAGATAGTTTGATTGTTTATGCACACATTTTACCTTGAACGATTATTGACATTCCTTTCTGTCTGCCCTGCTTTCACCAAAATGTAGGGATTTATTAGTTACTCTGGTCTATTGGGGTTTAAAAAGGTTTCACTTTCAGTTTTTTTTTTCTCACATAAGGCTGATTAGGCTCCAGCATGTGCTAATAGGTAACAGCACATTAAGCAAAATGTAAAAGTAGCAACAAATAGCACTGGGATCTGGATTTGTTCACACTGTTGGCCCATGTCCATCGTTTGGCCTACTCAGATTTTACACAGATTCATTTCAGTCACACTGTTAAAAATATGCTGCAGAATAAACTTCACCTATAAACCAGGAACGTCTGGACATAGAAATCCCTAGAGCTCATTTGTAATTTACAGCATCTGTCAAATTCTGTTTTGACAACAAAAAAGCAACATTTTGTATTATGTAGCTTGCACAAAAAATGATGCTGATTTAAAAGATCTTCTGTTTAATGCGGATGGATTATTTTATTAACGTGACAATGGTTGGACTGTCTGTCTATTAAAGTCCACAATACACATTGTCCAGGTGCTCTTATGTCAAGCCATCAATCTGTTCAGGTAATAGACAGGTTTTGTGCTTTAATGAGAAATGTGTGCAGCGACCCCAGAACAAAAGCAGAAGACTTTGTGAAGACACTGTAGTTTCTAAGAGTGCTTTTATTTACAGTAAAACACGTCTTGTACTGACATTAGGTGAAAAACCACTCAGAGTGAATAAATCAGTCCAAATGCAACCATATTGTAGTTGGATAATGAATCCAGTGACACATTTTAATTCTGAGATGAGTGATTTGCACCAGGAGGAGCTGGTGCACTTTATACAATAAATGATATAACAAGGAAAGAAAATGTGGAAGATTTGGTAAAGAATAGATCATTGATTTGTTGAGAGGGTGTACTTTCTTTTTACAACGTCTGAAACACCTCCCTCAAAACGTTGCCTCCAAACTACCTCAACGAGAGATTTTTCACACTCAGAGCTGCACAACTTTACTCTAACCTCCAAATCTTCTGCCTGAAGTTGAGTTGCACTGCAGGGGAAGCTCATTTCAACTAAAATTACTTAATTTAATTTTGGTCTGCTTGGAACAACCGTATAAGAATTTGTGTGCAATCTGCTGTTTCAGAGAATTTAATTTAAAGTGTGAAATAAGGGAAACTGAAACAGCATAGGAGATTCTGATCTGACTAAAAATATTGCATTTGATTAATATTTTCTCCATCATTCATTTTGACTTGTGCTTCTGCCAGCAGATAATTGCATCCAGCAATGATACCTATAGGTAGTGATTCATTAAGAAATCAAGCTTTTCTTGGTAGGAATATAAGTGAGATCAAGTTCTTTCAGACATATCTAGCTTATTCAATGAAAATAAATAAATAAATAACAGTATGATTCTACATGTTTCACATCAAAACATGATCAAAATTGGGGAAACTACAAAAAACAGTTTAAAAATATGGATGGAAGTTAACAAATTTAGGAATAGACTGATGACCAGACGTCTACATGATGGACAGATGGATGGACGGACAAATGGAAGCCTTTATGTGACCTGTATCTAATCGTTTCACGACGATCAGATTTATACAAAATGCAACCAAAGCCAATTGGATATGTGGTCCTAGGTCTGATGCGCGTCTGATATTTTCAATTGTGACCTGAGTCTGTACGGCCAGGTCGCATTCATCCTACCTGAACATCATTGACACCTGAAAAGCGTCACAATTCTGCGTCCTGATACATGGAAGCGGGAAGAAAAAACAACCATGCCAGACGATAGAGATTATGTCGACAATGTGCAGTTTAGATATTTGGAAATGTGAAAGACCAGGCAAAAAAAAAAAAAAAGATTTCACAAAAAATTGGAATTGAACATTAAGGCATGTGTGAACATGCAATGTAAAAATAAAACGGATGGATGGATAAATGTTAAATTTCATACGTCTAGAGTGATAGAGGCATAATAGATTGAGGAATAGTTGGATGACAAACAGATGGGTGTAATAATGGATAAATGGATGAATGACTCAAACAGAGGAACAGAGATAGATGGTGGACAAAGAGGGCAAGAGGGAGAAAAGGATGGATTAAGGAGAGATGGATGAATGACAACTCAACAAATTGCAACAGAGAAGGATAAATGATGGAAAAAGATGGCCGAAGGGATAAGAAATGGATGAATGACAGATAAACAGTTGACTAAAGGGTTGGAGGAATGGATGGGTGGATGGTGGCCAAAAATGGCTGGAGGGATGAATGCATGAAGGTGAAATGGATGAATGACAGATAAATAGATGGCTACATGGAGGGATTAATGGGAGAACCGGGAATGGTTCACTGAAGGGGCAAATGGAGCAAAGGGCTGAAGGATGGACAGATGGATGGATGGTTGGTGAACAGACAGATGTATGAAATAATGATGGGTAACCAGAAAGCAAAGATGACTTTGATAAATGGACACATATTTGGGGAATAGGATTGAAAACAGTCTGGAAACATGCTTTCCAGACTGCATAGGAACCAAACACACTGATCTTCTTCATTAAAAAAAGCTACATTCTAACACTGGTAATACCCTTTCATAGCAAAACATAGAGACCACCAATTATTTGTAGGATTTCTGTTATAAATGCAAAAAAAAACAAGCAAACAAAGAGAGAGAGAGGCGGGAGGTGTACCCTTTGAAAAAGGCTGTGTTTTATTGAAATACAGCAGACATCAACATGTTGTTTTGCTGACCTGGGCAACAGAAGCCTAGCTTGAACACTGCTCCAACTATGTAAAAACAAATGGTCATGGCTGTTATCAGTGTAGCTCCACAAAACACATTCAACCCAAACTGATTCGACTTTACATCCTTTTAGGCCGAAAACTGCTTAACAAAAGTGTTCAGAACTAAAACAAAAAACAAGCTGGTGCTCCACATCAATTTGGGTTTTCAGTGCAAAGTTGCTGGTGCGGTGTGCAAAGCTAAAAAACTTCACACGCCTCATATAGGAGATTTGGAACAGTGTCCAGACTTGTTTTTGTGCCCAGGGTTGTTTGTTTGATAGTAGCAGTAGTAGAAGAAGCAGAATCTCTCTTATGAAGCAGGGCTGGCCTCAACATCCCCCCCCCCTCCCCATGACCCTGAAAACAATAAAAACACATTTATAGCACATCTTTCCCCCCCCAAAAAAGAAACCAGGAGTCATCCTCTCAGATGCACATGAAAGATTTATGTGATATTTGCTTAGGTTGAATGAGAGATTTTTCTAAAGATAAACCAAAAAAATTGGGTTGTATGTTTGTTTTTTACTTTTATTTTACACACAAACCGCTTTTAAGACACTTTTAGGCTGGTGATATTTTGGGAAAAAATGTCCCACTTGTTTACTTGTAAGAAAGGGATTTAAATTTGGTGCAAATTAGTGCAAATTTTGATTGTCTCGTATCTCACAATAATCAAGTGGAAATCAGCTCGTGGTGCAACTAAAATGAAGACAATAAGAAATTTTAGCTTTTACTGCTTTGCTAAATTTTCCCTCTTCTCTTAGTTTACATTTAATATCCAACAAAATGTCAAAACACCACAAATTCTGTTTCTAAATTAAGTTTAAGACTAAGAATGCATCTAATTACACATTTTTTTCTCAACAGAAAATGGATCAGACAAAAAGTAATAACAAAAAAAGAGTCATTATACAACCTTTTTTCAGTAAATTCATTTCTATGGAGGCTTTTAATATTAAATCCCCACCAGATGCTGATAACATAAGTAATCAACGCATACTCAGAATTCAAAATAAGCCGATAAATTTTGTGCAGTTAACTGGAATGATTCAGGGAATAGACATTAAACACATCATGAAAAGAAGCTGCAAAAGGGCAAAAGCCAATAAAACCCAGATGAAATCATTTAGTATTTAGAAAATAACTTCCCCTCCTCTCAGAGAAGATTAATATCAGGTGGTTGTAACTGATGGCCTACTAAATGCTTGCTCATTACCAGGGAATTGCATCTGAAGCATTTCAGAATGGATCAGAGTTCTTTCAAGAGTTGCAAAATATACTGCTGGTAGCGGCTGTGCACACATTTGATTGTTCCACTGAGAAACACCTGGGTCATAATTCTAAACTGAAAGTAAACCAGCTACAACCAGGTGCTCCTCTTGAAGCGTTTCAGAAAAGCTGTCCAAAAACAAAGCCATTTGGAGAGAGCTTTAGAAAGATCTGGAATTAGTAGGGACAGCTTTCCATAAAAAACAAAATGGCTTCCATGGTTGCTCACTGCACAAGACTCCACTGCTGAAGAAAAGGCATATTAAATCTTATTTAAACTTTGCTGCAGAACATTTGGACAAGCCAAATGAATATCAGGAGAATGCAGTCTATTATCTCCTTCACTGTGATTGCACACACACCATGTTTTAAACAGGAATAGTACTGAACACCACCTCCAAAACACGACAACAAAACACTACATCTGACGGAAGCTTGAATGTGCTGATTTTCAGAAAAAAATCCTTTGCAGATTTATATAACTGAAGAAAAGGTTGAGAAAAATACTTGATAATAATCCGAAGCTGAAACAAATGAGCAATTAGCATTCACACACAGCCAAAGAAATCCTAGTCTGGTTTCAAAGAAAATAAAATCGCTTGAATGGCCCAAGTAATCCGCTCATAAATAGCTAAACGAGCAAAGACCATTACAGGCGCTTATTTTAACAATTTAAATATAGTTCAACATATCTTGATATGCATTACCATGCAAAGTGAAAACTGTCTTAGCACCACACCTCATATCTCCAGTTTTGCTGGGGTACAGCCAATCAGTGCCAAGCAAAACAAATGGCACCGTTTGATTGGCTGCTTTCCAAACGCAAGCAAATAGCATGTCAAGTACCTTTAGGCCTAGGTATTTATTATAAAATGCTCTATGAAAACATTCTTATGTATAGACAGAATTGAATATCAGTGGACACAGAGGAGAACCGGAGGACCAACAAAGTCTGATTTTAGTTTCTGTTGAACAAAACAAAATTTCACTTTAGCAATGCTTTAGACTTGTTTCACCATAGAAAACACTTAAGTGTTCCCTAACAAAAAGGAATACTTTGTGAATAAATAAATGTTCAATACTTATTCCCTGTGTCATTTCACTTTTTTTTGCACACAACATAACCCTATGCTTAAGCTTTGCGTTTCCAAATTTGTAAGTAACAACTTTCAATTAAGCTCAAACCTCTGTGGTGGAGAGTTTTAGACTTATATTTAAAAGAATTGTGGTACAGTGGTAGGAAGACATGTTGGATTTTATGTGAGTGCAAATTTTTTCCTGTTGTGCAAATTTCTATGTAAAAGGAGTGATGATGTAATCGAAGATAGTAAGTGCTTTGTTGTTTTTGTATTTTCACTTTGCTCAGAATGAGAGAGGACATCTCACCAGTTCCTTCTTCGAGTTGTAGTGTGCCCACATTCACAACATTTACATAACTCCTCAAAGCAAATACATTCAATCATTAATCAGAAAAATACTGAAAACTATGCGCTTGCAAAAATAAAACTCTCTTAGTTAGCTTTCTAAGGCGGCGCATCCACCTGGAGGCTCTCTGCAGTGCTGCCGTCCTTTTGCACAAGGACTTCGAGCAGCGCAGCGAAGGACAGCTGTGGTGATGCAGGTGATTTTTTTTTTCTTCTTTTTCAATCTACAAAGCAATAAAAGAAAAAGCACCTTTATCAACTCATACAAGCAGACAGAGCTTTGCACAAAACCTCAAGACTGCAACTGGACGGATTTGAAAATCACCCCTCCTCCCCATCATTGTTCTGCTGAGGCCAGCCCTGGTTTGCATTAGTAAATACAGTATTTCAGATATATGTAGTCTTTTCATCATTAACTCTGACCAGAACACTACAGCGGCAGAAGCAATACATAAAGAAGCTCATATTTTTGATTTCGCTATTATGCTTATTTTTGTTGGAATGGAACTAGTTTCAACTAAGCCTACCGAGCCAACATGTAGTAATGTATCGAATAAAAGGCTATTTATCTTTTTTTTTAATTATTTTCATTAATCACAGGTGTTCATGATGGTGTGGAGGACGTCAAAAGGAGAGGAAATAAACATAAGAAAGGGAAAGAAGAGAAGAAAGAAAAACATGGACTAAAATAGATTGACGAGGAAGAAAGAAAGACAGATAGAATAAAGTATGATTCAGGCAGCATGATGATTCTGGATTGTGTGTTTTTGCTGTTGAGTTTGTAGATTGCATGATCGTTACTATTAAATCCTTCTGCATTTGCCACCATTATGACAGCTTCTTTTTTTTTTCATTGTTTTTATGTAGTCGTTTGTTCCTTATCAGTTTAAAACAAAGATCCACGACAGTCACTTGGTCATACAAGCATAAGATGTGCAGATTGGCTTAAGTTTGTTTTTGATTTTTTTTCTTAGCTTTTCTCCAAAAAAAAAAAAAAAAAGGAATCCAGACAGAGTGGCTACAATAATAATATTAACAATAGTAATAATATAATAATAGCACTTGACTTCACTTCAGCACAGTTTAAAAAAAGACAGAAATAAAGGTTATAAAGGTGCTTTTTTGTGTTTTGTTTTTCTAAAATCTGATTTGATGTGAAGCGAAGTCCCCCCTTCTGCCCTCTTCCTCCCTCCTCATCCTCCTCCTCCTCCTCACAGCGGGGAAGTGGCGGGCAGAAGTCCAGTGCCGGTCAGACGAAGAAGTAGTGACTGAAGTATTGCCAACTGGTCTGTCTTTTTCTTTTTTTCAGTTTTTTTTTTGTAGTGGTTCCACTCTGGTTCAGGACAAAAAGAGGAGAAGGAGAGACGGGAACAGAAAAAAAAAAAAAAGAAAGTTGTACACACACACGCACTGCTGGCACCATGTTTGTTTAAAAGTCCGTCATCAAAAACAAACAAACAAAAAGAAATTGTGAAAGAGTTGAAAGTAAGAGGGGTTTAAGAAATGAAGAAAAAGTAAAAAGGAGGGCTGTCGGGGGGACGAATTGCTCCCATTTTACAAAATGTAACAAAATTTGTCCGCAAATTTTACAAATCTATCAGTACAGGAAAAAAACAAACAAACAAACAAACAAATATATCCTATTTACAATGACAACAAGAAGAAGAACCCTTTTTTTTTTCAAAAGTGTAGTGAGAATGCAGCAGATCCCAGCTTTGGCACACGGCGATTTTGTTTTTGTCTGTCTTTTTTATCCATGTTTGTTTGTTTCAGATCCAACCTGTCTGACGATCCGTCGGTCGATCCGTCGATCTGTCGGTTGGTGTGTACAGTCAAACTGTTGCTGCAGGCACACATTCAGTGCTCTGGTTCACCTTCCTCCTCATCATCCTCACATCTCCAAAGCAACCCAGGTCACGCACAACATCACCTCAGCCTTCACTCTGCCCGCCCGTCGGTCGAGTTCAACCGCCGGCTCTAATCTGCTTCCTACAGGCTCACTTCGTGGAAGGGTTCTGTTATTCAAGAGGCTTTTAAGGAGTTTAGAGTAAAGCACGGATCATTAACGTAGTCTACTTATACATGCACTGGTTAGACCGTAAACAAACAAGTCAGGAAGTTCAAAAAGCAAAAAACAATTAAAAGCTTCCTTTAGGTGATAGTTTGGAACAATTTAAATCCTCTACTAAAGGAAAATGAGTTACTAAATGAATCTGAAGTTTCGCATTTCAACCTCATATTTCAAGAGTCGAGTTTCAATTTAACCACTTTAAATCTGACAGTTTGATGAGAAATATCTTTTTGTGTGCAAATAGGAAATTGTCATACAAAATGCACCATTTTTCATGCATGTGCGTCAGGGTGCCTTGTTAGAAAACACCTTCGGATGCAAAAGGTGATGCTTCTTAAAGAAAAAAAAATTAAATTCAGAGTTCCTAATCAGAAATTAAGCAATGAATCTTACTGGTCAGAAAAAAAGGTGATTGCTTATTTGCAAGTATTACCTATAAGAAGTATTCTTAAAAAAGACTTAAAAAGATACCTGTCATTTCTTCATTTAGTTTTGATAAATTATTTTTAATCTTATTTTGACTTTAAATTTTTGATTGAATTAGCAGCTAAAGCTATTATTACGTTTCAAGTCTTCATTGCACAATTTGTTTTAATACCTTTTTAGATTTTGTTACTGAATAAAGGTGAGAGTCTACAAAACTGATCATTTGTGGGGCTAACAGCCTGGAGTTAACTGCTTACCATATTTCCTTCAGGTTTAAACTACGGTACATTAATTTAAAAGAAGTGATGGGCGGCACTCCACAATGTGTTTTGTTTTTTGACAGGAAACATTGTCAAACATTATTTTTGGTAGCCTTGTTTCAGCCAGCTGACAGGCAGTGTGACGAAAAGGTGGAGAGAAAGAAGTTTTGTCATTCAGGCACTTCTTCTGGCAAACCATTAAAAGCACTTTAAAAAGTAGAAACAGAGGTTTTGCAACCAAAATTGCTTTAAACCTTGGCAAACCTAAAAAACAACAAAGCAAACTGGTTTATACATAGTTAGACTTTCTGAAAAACTTTAGACATACGGTGATAAAATAGTGCTTCTGCCTCCCCCTGCCATGCCTTTAATTTGGTAAAACTGATTGTATAGACAGGATTTTTACATTTGTGCGCTGAAACTCTTTCTTTACAAATTAGCTTAAATGCCTTTCTGCTTTGTTTGTATATTACTTTTATTAAACCCACTTCACTGTGAAAGCTGGAAGCATAAATATGAACTCTATTAAAAAGGAGGGATTTTTCAATTACTTTCACAGATTGTGACCCTGAATTTCTGTTTGAACTCTTCAGATTATGGGATGGGTATATTCTTGCTCATGTCCCCTAATAAAACCGGCCGCCTCAAAAGCCCACTCTTATTTAAACTCAAAAATCGTTCCCATCCTGGGATCACTTCAGCAGGAAAACATGTACGACTCTGCCTCAAACCGGATGGAGGAAGATGTTATGCATGACCTCGGATGCGACAATCAAGAGATAAGAATTGGTTTTAAAAAATAATAATACAGTACAATATCTGTTAATTAAAAGAAAATAAAAAAGAACTTTTGTCTCTCCATTCTTCAGATTCTTTCTTCCTGTATGTTTCCAGCAGCAGTGATGGCGGCAAATCTAAAGAAAAAAAAGGACAAGGGAGGGGAAAGAGGTAAAATAAAACCCTCAGTCATTTTTTGTACAACAAACAAAAATGTCATCCTGATGTGAACTCAGATTATTATTACCTTAAAGAGAAAAAAAAATCATATATGGGCACAGAGAGGGATTAAAAAGCAATTGTTGTGCCAGAAGCTGGCACTCTCTGTTCTAATCCTTGTAGGTGGTTTAATGTTGAAAGTTGGCTTTTGTTTGGAAGTGAATTAAATTGGGACCTATAGTCCCTGTGACTGCAAATACAGGACAATAGATAAAACAAAACAAAAAAAACTAAAATATACTAGTGTTGCTATGAAGATCATTCACATGGGATTTCTAAAAATATATTTTAATGTTAAAAAAAAAAAAAATCTTTTTATACCGCGTGAATGTTTAGCATCTATGACAATCAAAATGAAGTTTGAAGTTTTAGTTCCTGTTTCTTTAAGAACCGTGGCCATTTCTCAGTTCACCGCAGTTAAGCAAGGATGTTAAATGGCAGAAATTAATACTTTTATGTCCACAACAAATAAAAGAAAATTGCACAACGATCGTATCGTAAAAAAGAAAGAAAAAAAAAAAACGGAAAATGATGGTTTGTGTACGGAAGAGGATTACAGGAGAAGAAGTGGAGGAGTATAAATACCTCGGCGGTTATTTGGACAACAGACTGAACTGGAGAGATGCAACAAGTCGTATGTAAAATAAGAGCTTTAGTGTTTACAGTAAGATGCTGCATATTTTCTACAAATCTGCTGTTGAGAGTAATCTCTTCTGGCGTCATCTGTTAGTGTAGCAGCATCAGAGCCTGGGACTTAAAAATGTAACACAAGCTGAAAAAGGAGGCTAGTTCGGTTCTGGGGACGACTCTGCGGCCACTGGAGATGATGCCACAAAGAAGGATTCTTCATAAAGTCAAGAAAATAACAGGTAACTTTGAACATTCTTTACATCTGCCTTTCATACAGCAGTCAGTGGCTGTTCAGTCAGAGGCTTCTTCAGATTTGCTGCAATACTAACTGCTACAGAATATCCTGCCTGCCTACAGGGAAGAAGATCAACATCAACGCTAGAAACTTGGAAAATATGAGTTATGACCAAATTTAATTTCCTTTAGGAATTAATAAAGTATTTTGAAATTAAATTAAATTTCACACCGTCTGACATCAAATCAGTCTAATTGTTTTACGTTTTTAAGTCAGTAAGGATGACAAAAATTAATCAGCTTTGTTCGAAAATTAGTGGGGAAACAATTGGAAATTACTTTTGATGACGCTGCAAAAATCTCAGATCCTCATTAAGATTTTAAAACAAATTAGATTTTTTACTAGCAGTAAAGAAATAACCAATAATAATTAACTTCTCACCGCTGCTAACCAGCAGCAGACAATCCAACAAGGCCAGAAGAGTATCTAAACCTCATCAGCTTCCCATTGATGAACAGCAGACTAAACTGCAAAACTAAAGTCTAAAAGTCTTAGAAAGTTGCAAATTATCATTTAGATATCCAAAATAATTCAAATTGGAATCGAAGCAAAGAGCTTTATAAAAGTGGAACCATAATTTTCTAGATTTAAAAACAGTTCAGGAACATCTGAAAGAAAAAAAAAAGCGTTGATCACACCGAAACTATCCCTTAACATAAAAACTAATTGTCTGGCTGGTGCCTCAAACTAACAATCGTGATTTTTGGAATTAAAGAATCGGTGTTCAAAATCAGTCTCAGTCCAGTTGTTGCTTGAACATTCTCTGATGAAAAAGTGCAGCGATTTGAATGAAATCCATCTCTGACATGACGATCTTTGTGCTTCATAACAAGGAGAAGCAGAGAAGGATAAAACATTTTCCACAGCATCTTTTATTAAAATGCATCACATTCCAGTTCGGAGGACTGTGCTTCCTTTGAAGAGGATCTTGCAGCACTTTCTAGTTTCACACACTGATTACTTTCCCCCGTCTGCATGTGCTGCTTTGACATGACGGTTCACAGCGCAGTGGAAAATGATTTAGATCTGATTAACATCGGAAGTGATGCGAGCTTTAGGTGGTTACGGCCCTGTAAAATTTTAAATCTGCTTTGAATCATCGATGTTTCAATCCACTGATTTAAATAACAAAGAAATTGATTTTCTACTATAACTCATGATTTACAATTATTTGAAAACACATTCAAATCTGAAAGTCGTGGTTATTTGGAAACAGGTAATTTCAGTGTCCACTGTCCCTTTGTTTTGAATCATAATAAGAAGCACTGCAGCATTTTAGCAATTAAACCTTCATCTATAAGCTGCAACTGTTGATAAGTTATTACGGGACGCTGCGCCGTGCTACGCTGATTAAATGAAGCCTCAAGCTGCTGTGATTAGTGAGACAGGACAATAGATGATGCACACACACACACCCACACACACACAACGATAAGCTGTGGAGATCACAGCACATCAATTTTCACTGCAGGAATTTGCTCCATAAATTGTTATGACTCTCTATAACAATCGTTCTTCATCACTTCTTCTTACCATGATCGCTAACTTCTCACCTGAGGTTTTTACTGAGTGGACTGTGGAAAAAAAAACAAAAACCTGTATAAAAAATTATTTGACCACAATATTCTGATCATCATATGAACTTAGCTATTTAAAGTTCTTTGTTTCTCTGATTATTTTAAAGTTTTAAAGGTCGAGTCGACTCTTTCTTTCTTTTTTCTCCCCCTATTGTTTGTGAAAATTCATAATAATTGATTTCAAATCATTTATATCTCATTGTTATTCCAAACATTCCCCACACACACTAAGGATTTTTCTCTGATCTCCTGTGGCCTTCACTCCGAAAGCCCACTGTCATTCACGCCTCACTATTATACTTGTATATATTGCTATATTGAGCAACCTTTCAGATAAATGACTTATGTCTTTTAGATGATTAATTCTTTTAAACAGTGTAAGACATAAGAACAAAAACAGAAAATAAATTGATAAAGGATAAAGGTTTGGTGTAATAAATGTATGATTTTAGTGGTACTAGGCACATTTTTGACATAAGATTCAAGTTAGATGGCGTTCAACTGAAACATTGCAAAAAACAAATTTCACTTCTCATCTGACCAGAGAACATTCTTCTAAGTTTCCAATATGTCATAATGTATAGGTGTCTTCTCTGACGTCCAGATTTGAGTCTGGAGAGTCTTTGCAGCTCCTCTCGAATTACCATGAAGCTGTTTGTTCACTAATGTTCTCTAACAAACCCCTAAGGGCTTTACATGGCAGTTAAAATCACACTGAGATCAAATTTAATTTAGATTAATTCTATTTAGTAGTTGGCTTCTGAAGGCAGATGTTTACCTACTTATTTAGGTGTATCAAATTATAGGGGGTGAAAAAAGCGCAAGTAACTGAAAATCATCTGTTTCTGTCAAATAATATCCACTGAGGTCTGAGGTTTTAAAACAACATGCCATTATGTTCAAGAAGCATGAATATCTTCATAAGAATTTGTATTTATTAGATGTGAAACTGTGAAAACTAATGTAATTTTCAGATGTGTTTAAAGTTTTGATAATTAGATAATACACTGCTATTAGTGATGAGAACACACCTTTTGCCTTTACAATTTATAAAAAGTTAAGAAGGGTAGAATGGAAGGTGAATAACAGATGTAGACTGTTGATATTGTAATATTAATAAAGTGTTTTATTTTCAATTGGACAGATTTATCCTTTTTAATTATCAGTAATGTTTAATTTGAAGCATTTGTCTGATTATAAATACTTCTGTCCCAAATTTAAACCCATGCAGAAAAGTTGCTGGAGAATATTTTTAATCTGGAGCCAATTTTAAATCGGCAGGGTTTAGTGGATTTCAGCTTTCACTTGCCACAGTCATCTATCAGTCAGCCAAACTGATCTCGATAGCAGATTTCCGCCTCCAATAATACCTGGCACCTGAGCAGAGCAGCTGCAGTAACAAACTGAGTTTACATAGCAGCTCATGTTCATTTATCATCTTACTCTCAAACTAAGTCACAACCACCCCAACACCTCCCCCGGCTTTTCCGATAACACAAAATTATCATCTTGTTTTTTTATGAGCTCCACCACTGCTGCTGAAATAAACCAGGAAAGTGACAGTTTGACGGAGGCTTAAGCGCGTCGGACAGTAAAAGCTGAATTTCTGTAAAAGAAGAAGAAAAAAAACTTCTCTGTGCAAATATGTGTCGCTGCTGTTGTGTTCGCCGGCGCCGGCTCTGATGTGTGGGTTGGAGTGGAGTGGGGACCACAAGAGCGGAGGAGTCTATGAGCGCGGCTGCAGCAGACTTGGGAGCGACAGTAAATAAATCTGCGTTGTTGTTCTGGAGAATGTAATCAGTCGGCATAGCAACAAATAAAGACAACCTCTGAGGCTCTGGAAGCGCTTTGTCAGCAGGTCAAACCTGATAATGTTAAAGGCACTGCTAGCTTTCCATCCATCCGTCCGTCCGTCCGTCCATCCATCTTTTCTAATCCAACCATCCATATTTTCTAATATAGCCATCCATCCATCTGCCTAACATTGTTCTATCCATCCTAATCCATGTTTTTTAATATATCCTCTAATCCATCCATCCATCCATCCATCCATCCATCCATCCATCCATCCATCCATCCATCCATCCATCCATCCATCCATCCA
>CAEFZY010056812.1:0-24223 GCA_903066815.1 Brachyrhaphis roseni
GATGATGGTTGGATGATGGATGATGGTTGGATGATGGATGATGGTTGGATGATGGTTGGATGATATTTGGATGATGGATGGATGATGGATGGATGATGGTTGGATGAAGCCACTGATTGGTCGGGTTCTGGTCGGTTGCTTACAGGTACTTGTTGCAGTCGCACTCCAGGGGGCGGGACTTTTTCAGGTGACCTCTGACCTCTCTCAGGTTCTTGATCTTGGTCTGCAGAGTCTCGATCTGAAGGAGAGAAGACGTTTCAGTTCTGCGGTTCTGGATCTGATCCCTTCTGTTCGGGTCGGTTCCTCCAGTCGGAACCAAACAGAACCAGGAGCTCAGAGTCCGATTCAAACAGGAAGTACTGCTGCTGCGCTGCAGCCTGACTTCCTGTTGCCTTGTGTCAGCCAGGCCCATGAAGACCTGAGAGAATACTTTGACTAGGCCCTGTGTGTCCGCCGTACCTCATGGTCGATGTGCAGCTTGTGGTCCTTCCAGGCCTGCAGAGATTTATAAACTCTGGTGTCGCACTTCACCGAGGTGTTGGACAGGATGGAGCACCTGCAGGAGAGCGGCCCAGTCAGACCAGAACCAGAACCAGAACCAGATGGATTTGTTATTCTGGTCAGAAAAATAAAACTTCTCTGACCTGTGAGTCACTCTGACGGCACTAGATGGCGCCGGTGCATCGGTAACTCCTCCCATCCCGCTGAACTCGTCCTCGGGTTCATTCTGACTGGCTCCGCCCACCAGGGTCTGGTTGCCAGGGTAACCGTTCAGCTCGGACAGCGCGCGGCTGTAGCGGTTCCTTGAGAAGCTTTTCAGGGTTTTAAACTCTGAGACAGAAAAACAGGAACAGTCTCACTCACACTTCCTCTGACATATTTTGGCTTCTTTGTGCCAAATGCCAGTCACTGCTGCCCCCTGCTGGCCAGCAGCGGTAACACTCACTCTTCTTGGAGAAGAAGGACTTGTTCTTGAACGACCTCATCACGGAGGGACGGAGGTTCGCGGGCAGGAGGTCGCTGAAGTCGCAGTCACAGGCGTCCGGGTTGGGAGCGTATAGCTGAGACTTGATGCTGATTGGACGCTGGAGGCTGGCCACGCCCTTCTGGACGACCTTGGCCCCGCCCCCTTCGTTCTTGCACTTGAAGAGCCGCAGTTTTCCGGACGCGTCCTCCACACACTGCCACTTCTGGACACACAGAGACAGTAAAAACCCAGAGCCCTTCAGGGACCCGTTCAGAACCTGAACCAACCCGTTCTGCACCGGTTCCATGAATGACTGACAGCCGGGTCGTTCCCAACAGAACCAACCGGTCCCCGGTCCGCTTGGCGTTCACATGCATTCAGACCAAACCAGAGTTCACTTCAACCGAACCCGGACCGAGTTCTGGAGGACCAGAGTTCAGTTACCGGTTCAGTTCAGTTAGCATTCACACCTCACCAACCGGACTGGACTTTGACTAGGCAAACGGACTGGAGTTACTGGTGATGATTCAGCCTAAAGCAGTGATATGTTTGGACAGAAACTAAGATTTTAACCTCTGAGCGATAAAGCCAGTTAGTTTCTGAAGGTTGGGATTGAAAACTTTAGAGGGATCCAGAGGAACCGGCTGGGATGTGATGCTGGTGAGGTAACCGGACCAGCAGGAGAACCCGGTGTGTGTCTGCTACCTGTCCGGTCTGCTGGCAGGGCGTCTGGTACTCGGATCTCTGACACAGGTCTTTGACTCGCTGGTGTTTGGGCAGGAAGTTCTCCTCCTGAGAAACTTCCTTCCCCTCCACCTGCTGGTGCAGCAACTTCCTGTCAAAACAACAAAAAAATCTGCTTCTTATTGCAACTCAGGTTCATTTCAGAAAAATATCTGAGTGTGTTAAATCTGATGTTTTGGACTGAACAAGTTCTGGTTCCAATAATAATTCCTAAATATTATTTTCCAATCTTCAGATTGTTGGAACTTTTATTTGTTTCCTGGGGAGTAAATATGACGTGGCACAGCCTTGCTCCTTAAATTTCATTTCAGGAGGAGAAACAGATTTTAAACATAAATCTGATCTGATGGAAAACTGATTGATTTGATCCTGGAAGCGTGTCGGACCTCGTCCGCCTCATTCCAGGTTCAGAACCAGAACCGGCAGGCCTTTCTGACCCGGTTTGTCCTGGTTGGTCATTAAACCGGGTTCACGGCCGTCAGGCTGCGAGTTTGAAGCTTCGGACATATTTACCCTCTCTCCACCAGGAAGGAGTCTCTCCACACCTTCGGCTTCCTGCTCACCTGGAACCTGGAGGAAAGAGAAGCAGCGTGACTTCCTGCTGGCGCTCCTCGCTCTCCACCTTCAGTCTATATCAGTTTACCTCGTATGAAACATGCACATCCAACCTGAGCTCTTTCAGCAATCGTTCCAGTTTTTTGAGGAACAGATCCCAGGCGGATGTTTGTTCATGCATAATTGTGAATGTTTTGCAAATTTTCTGCAAAAGTGGTAAAAAAACAACATTGGGTTTAAGTGATGCTGACTCTCACCTGCAGGTGGCAGTGTTTCCAACTTCTACCTGAAGTTTAAGTTTGATGTGGCGAGGAACAAAATGTTAACTATTTATGTAACAAAAGTATTTGTGTCCAGTTTGTCTGCTTGTTATTTTCATCTTTTCTCTTTTATATGAAGATTTAATTTTATAAAAAAAAACATCACTAAATTTCTTGCAAATATTCCTAAATTACCCCAGCAAAACTCACAAATGACAAAAAACAACAACTCACTAGCGTTCGGCTACAGTTGCTTCTCTAAAATCGTTGCTGCCGACTCACACCTGGAAACAGCAACAACCGATCAGGTAATCAATGCGTCTGATCAGATTTGATGATGAGTGCCTGGCTTTATTTAAACTTCAGACTGCAGTATTTATAATTATGACCCCATGTTGAGTTTATCACACTGGACAAAAGTTAAAGGGACAGTTCAGATTTGCTGAAAAGTGGTTCTGTGGAGTTATAATGATAGTAAATATGCTACACTGCATCTTATTTATATCTGCTGATCTCACACAGTTAAATCATTTAAAGGCTGTTGATCAGTTATTGAACCATGTGAATTAGCATCAGTATTGGTCCGATAAGTCAAACCGGGCCGACCTTAACAACCAGTGTTTGTTTCCATCATGTCACCTGTTGGCGGGTTTGTCCGTGTCCAGCAGGGACAGGATGGACTTCCCGTCCATGTCCGGCGGCGTATCCAGGCCCGCGATGTCCAGGATGGTGGGAGCCAGGTCGATGTTCAGGACCATGTGGGGGTTTCTGAAACACACACAGTGTGAACGTCTCCGCCCTGTACCAAGGAAGCTATCATGTTTCCTCACAGCCATTAGCCTAAGAGCCGTTAGCCTAAAAGTTGTTAGCTTCAGAGCTGTAAGCCTCAGAGCTGTTAGCCTCAGAGCCGTTAGACTAAAAGTTGTTAGCTTCAGAGCTGTTAGCCTCAGAGCTCTTAGCCTCAGAGCCGTTAGCCTCAGAGCCGTTAGCCTAAGAGCCGTTAGCCTAAAAGTTGTTAGCTTCAGAGCTGTTAGCCTCAGAGCTCTTAGCCTCAGAGCTCTTAGCCTCAGAGCCGTTAGACTAAAAGTTGTTAGCTTCAGAGCCATTAGCCTCAGAGCTGTTAGCCTCAGAGCCGTTATCCTCAGAGCTGTTAGCCTCAGAGCCGTTAGCCTCAGAGCCGTAAGCCTCAGAGCCGTTAGACTAAAAGCTGTTAGCTTCAGAGCTGTTAGCCTCAGAGCTGTTAGCCTTAGAGCTGTTAGCCTCAGAGTCATTAGCCTCAGAGTCATTAGCCTCACAGCCATTAGCCTAAGAGCCGTTAGCCTAAAAGTTGTTAGCTTCAGAGCCATTAGCCTCAGAGCTGTTAGCCTCAGAGCCGTTAGACTAAAAGTTGTTAGCTTCAGAGCCATTAGCCTCAGAGCTGTTAGCCTCAGAGCCGTTAGACTAAAAGTTGTTAGCTTCAGAGCTGTTAGCCTCAGAGCTGTTAGCCTCATAGCCTCAGAGCTGTTAGCCTCAGAGCCGTTAGCCTAAAAGTTGTTAGCTTCAGAGCTGTTAGCCTCAGAGCTGTTAGCCTCAGAGCCGTTAGACTAAAAGTTGTTAGCTTCAGAGCTGTTAGCCTCAAAGCTGTTAGCCTCATAGCCGCTAGCGTTAGACCTGTTAGCCTCATAGCCTTTAGCCTAAAAGTTGTTAGCCTCAGAGCTGTTAGCCTAAGAGTTGTTAGCCTAAAAGTTGTTAGCCTCATAGCCGTTAGCCTCCTTCTGTTTTATGCTTTAAACTTTTAAAAAGTGGAACTGGAAAAGCTAAGACTGCAGCATCAGGAGGAGTGAATGTGTGGATGCGGTTCTGTTGAACTTTTGGAAGTAAATAATTCATGTGAACGGAGCAGAGAGCAGAAACAGGAGCAGAGCGGGGAAAGAGAGCGACCCAGTAAGGCTGCAGCTCTGAGACCAGTAATCTACTTTAGCAGCTCCACCAACACAGCCGCTCTGCAGAACACAGGAATCTAATCTGCTGCGCTGTGATGCATTCTGCTGTCACACTGATCTGTTTTACCGTTTATTGGATGCACATTTCGAACACAAGAGCTTTAAAGTTCTTCCAGATGATCTAACTGATGCTGGGAAAACTCTTTCCTGATTTCCACGTTAAACACCTGAACTGATCTGTGGGGAAGTGGTGAGTGAGCGGATGAGTTCCTGCTGTTTTTCAGCTTACATGCCGCCTTGCTCCACGTTCGGTCCTCTGATGTAAAACGGGACTCTGATGTCAAACTCATACGGCATGGATTTACCTGCAGACAACAGCAGAGCGTTACACTAACACACAGCAGGGGGCAGAGGTCAGCGGTTAGCTTTGTGCTAAACCTTCAGGTTTCTGGTTGATGCAGATTCAATGCTAACGTTTCATTTCTTTCCACTGAACTTCAGTCATCAGTTTTAACCTGATTTGAAGCTAAAATAAGGTTAGCTAAGCTAATTGTGCTAAGGCAAGCTAAAACAAGATAAACTAAGCAAAGCAGAATAAGCTAAGTCAAAATAAAGTAAGCTAAGAAAGCTAAGGTTGAGCTAAAACAAACTGAGCTAAGCTAAATCAACTAAAGCAAACCAACTTAGCTAAGCTAAATAACATAAGATGAGGTAAAATAAGATAAGCGAAAACAGTTAAGCTAGCTATAGTGAACCAAGCTAAGCTAAATAAGCTAAAATAAAATAAAGTAAGCTAAGATATGCTAAATTCTCTAAAACAAGCTAAAATAGTCAGAAGGCAGAAATAAACAAACTAAAATAAGATACAATTAACTGAAATGGAAAAATGTCTAAGAAGTTAAGATAAACTATTGTAAACTAAACAAAATTAGGCTAAAATAAGCTTAAACAAACACAAGCCAAAATATGCTAAACATTTTAAAACTGCAATGTCCAGATGGGCGACAGTGATTGAAACCATCTAATAAAACTGATTATTGGTATCAATTAAATATTGACCAAAAGAGGTGAAGATTTATGCAATTTTATGTTTTAAAATCCCAGGATCACAGGAACGTTTGGAGGAGAGTTTCTATTAAAACATGATTGGCTGAATGACTCCCTCACCTTTAACTAGGCCGAACTGCCCGATGTGGTAGCCGTGGTCAGACGTGTAGATGATGTAGGTGTTCTCCAGCTCTGCCGTCTCCACCAGCATGTTGAAGAGCTGAGACACAGAATCAAACGGGTCGGATCAGAAACGCTCCGCTGCAGCCGGGTTTTGCCCGCCCCGGTCCGTTCCGGCTCCAGGTCTTACCTGCTCCACGCTGTCGTCCACAGACAGCAGCGTCTGCAGCCGCTTCCTCTGCAGCACGTTGGTGAACTCCATGTGGATGGGCTTCATGGGGCCCGTGTAGCGCATGATCCAGTGCTTGTCTGGGTTCGGGGCGTAGTTGTAACTGGGAGTACTGGTGGAAAAGGAAGAGGAGAGGAATCTGTGATTAGAAACATTCTGGACCATCAGCCAATAAAAACGCAGCTATTTTAAGGTTTTGTGATTGATGACATGCTGTAAGAACCAAAAACTGTTCTCTAGTCAGAACGGAACCACTGCAGCATATTTTAATCAAGTAAAAGTCAGAAGTAGCTGTTGCTCTTTCATCATTACGTCTAAAAAACCCAGCAGTCTCATGAAACCAACTGGCTTCACTCGCCTGGAGGTTTTTCCTTTTAAAACCAGCAGCAGCAGAAAGTTAGAGGAGAAGAAGAAAGTAATGTGATCTGTCTGTATTTTGATTTTCCAGTAAACAGAAACTAAAATATGTTTTATTCTCTGGAGTGAAATGAGGAGCATCTCTGTTGTTTATGAATATTTCAGATGATGCATGCGATGTAAACTTTTCCAGGCTGTAAAATGCTTGAAACAACCTGCAGTAAAGTGAGCCGAGCATTTCCACTGATGTCATGTAAAACTGTTTCTGTTTTATAATAAATGTTAGGAAGGACTTTCGCTCTTTACCCGCCGTGTTCAGCAAACTCATTAAAAACACACAGGCTCCTGTTGGATAATGAATGACTCCCGTCGCTCCTCCTCTGGCTCTGAGCTCGGCTGCTCCTGCCTGAACAGCTGGAAACATCTGTTTGGCCTCCCTGAAACAGCAGCAGAACCTGCGGGTTTAAACGGTTCTGGTCCAGTAGACCGGCTCCAGGTGGGTTTGGGACCCAGACGACCTTCCTGCTAACGTCCTGCTGCTTCTCCGGCTTTACCAGGCTAGAAATTGACTGAAATACTAACAGCGGTAATGCAATAACACCCACACTGACTTTCGCTTAGTGTTTTTATCTTAGAAAATATTTAGCGCAGCTAGCTTCAGTTTTTATGAATGTGAAATTCAGAAAAATCCAGCAACTTAGATTTTTCTACATCTAATTTACTTGGCTGTTTTGTAAATGTTCGTTTGATTAAGTTTGTGTTGAAGTTTTGGTTCTTAATTTCAGACTTTTTTGAGTAGCTAGTCGTTTATATTCATGCTCTTATTTTGAAGTGGTGAAGACTGAATAAGCAGCAGCTGTTTCCTCTCCTCACGTTTTATTTTAAACAAGAAACAAAATAAAAACAGACAACAGAAAACAAGATAAACACAAATACAATATATGAGGGTTTTATAAAATATGTAAATTATATCGTCAAAATTAAATTAGTGCTTGAGGTTTATAATCTCTCAATGGGAAGAAATAATTTGATATGAAGGAGGCGCTTTAGCATTAGCTTCCATTAAGTTGGTGTATTGATTTAGCATTAGCTTCAGCTAAATACCATGTCGATGTAGCGTTAGCTTCCGATAAATGGCGTGTTTGTGTAGAGCTTTAGCGTTAGCTTTTTAGTTAGCGACGCCCACCACTGGGTATTCATTTAATTTTATATATTTTAATTTTGTGCCTTTCATGGTGTTTTGCTTTAAAAGATGAAAATTAAATAAACTTTACTTTGTAAAGTCAGAAGCAGCTTTGTAATGAAGAGCAGTCTGTTTTATCAGGATGAACGTCTGGTCAGGACGATCAGACGTTCATCCTGATAACGGCCCGGTTTTTACTCAGATCCACCTGGAACCTGGCAGCTGTTTGTTCCTCAGATTTACATCCTGAGATCTGAGTCCTAATCTGGATTATTTCAAAAATAAAACACTGTAGCTGCTCTTCATCTGGACAGCTAGCGGCGCTAGCGCTGAGTGAAGCAGAAAGGATTCCTGCAGAGAAACCCGCTGCGCTCCAAGCGGATTTAAGCGGCTTCCCGGGAGCAGCGGGCCTTCCTCTGGGAACGGATCCGACACGATTCGACACGTGTTTCTGATTCAGGACTCGGACTTTGACTCGCTGTCAAATCTCCATGAAGAAACTCAGGGAGTCTGGAGGGTTGTGAGGTTGAGGATTTATCCTGCGGTGCAGAACAGAGCGGCTCCATTGTTCAGCTGGATTACACCGGCTTAGTACCATTGTGTGTGTGTGTGTGTGTGTGTGCGCGGGGGGGTGTGGGTGTGTGTGTGTGTGTGAGCATATTTCTCCTCCAGAACGTTGATAAAGTTTTGTTTTATCGAACAGAGCAGTGTGAGGTGCCTACATGTGCTGTGACGCGTTGGCGAAAGCGTTGCTGAACTGCGGCGCCGAGTCTTCGGGTCCGTGCGGCGCGGCGTGGCTCAGAACCATCAGGACCGGCCGGTGAGGGTAGATTCGCTTCGAGGAGCGGAAATAGCGGATGGACTCGGCTGTGATCAGGTCGGTCAGGTAATCCTGGAGACACAGAGAAAAACAGGTTGGAAGCAGCTGGTCCACATCAGGTTCTATTGGACCAAAGGCGGTTCTGGTTGCTCTCATCCAAATCTTAGGCTTCATGGAACCACTGCATTTGGACCGACAGTAAATCACACACAACTGGTTTCCCTCGGGGGTATCAGAGTAAAGGGGCTGAAACGCTTTTGAAGTTTCAGGGTGTGAATACTTTCTGAATCAGTGAATCCCCAGAACCGGACCTCAGTGCTGGAACCCAGCTGGGTCTGTTGGACCAGAGATCCATCAAAAGCTGATTCCCTCCTGATGGTCCGGTAGACCCGGTTCTGTTGGAACCAGAACTTCAGCAGTATTTCTCTTCAATCTGGCACTAAATGTCTAATTTTATGAATCTCCGTATAGTTGAAGCTGAAGGACCATCTGAACCGGACCGGACCGGACCGACCTTTGGGTCCCTGGCTGATTGAAGAACCTGAAAGCGAAGCATCAGAAGCGGCGCTCTGACCTGAGGGTACTGCGCTCCGTGTTTCTCCCGGACGCCGTTGCGGCTCAGTGTGTAGTTGTAGAAGCGGCTGTTCTTCACCAGGCCCAGCCACTCCCTCCACCCAGCAGGAACGTACGAGCCGTTGTACTCGTTCAGGTACTTCCCAAAGAACGCTGCCGGGATGACGAACAGAGTCAGAGCGCTGCAGGAACAACCCTCCTCATCTCCATGGAAACGGTTCTCCTCATCACTCATCCAGCCTCATTCCTGATCCAAGCACATGTGCTTTTTTGGACGCTTAGAGTTTAACTTCACTTCACTTATTGACAAAAGGATTTTACTGAATAACTTGATAAAGAACCAAATACATGATTCATATCAGCTACTAACTAAATTATTAATCATAAACGCTAAACCAACACAGCACTTAGCAGAAGCTAATGCTAAAGTGCTAATGCGCTAGCTTCAATTCAAATTATATCTGCCCTTAAAGACTACAACCCTGCAGTAAGAAATTAATTTTATTATAACTTATATGTTCAATAACGTCTTAATGGTTTCTGTACATTTCTAGTTGTAAATAAAATTATTGGGAAGAAAAGAGGAAGAAAGGACAGGAAATGGAGCTGTGTTTTTCCACTTCAAAATAAAAGCATGAATATAAATGTGTAACTATCTGAAGAATTATTAACAGCTGATGTTGAAGTTTAATTAGTTTATAAAACACTAAAGTAAATTAGCGTTAGCTAAGAGCGCTAAATGTTTTCAAAGCTATTAGCTCTGCTGCTAGTGCATTAGAGAATTGGACCGGACCGGACCGGACCGGTCCACTCACCTGTTCGGTATCCCGTGTTGTTGAGGTAGATGCCGAAGGTCCGCGGTTCGTGCTGGCGTTGCCACGACAACGAGGAGCAGTTCTCGTTGTTGGTGTAGGTGTTGTGGTTGTGGACGTACCTGAGAGACGGAGAGGAGAAGCAGCTAAAGGCTTAAACATCAGTTAGAAAATAAAACATTTCAATAAATCAGGACGAGTTCAACTGAAGAATAAAACCTTTAAAGACGTCATCACTCAAATTTAAACCAGCAGTTTATTCTAACTGCAGCAGGGCGGGTCCATTTGGTTCTTGACTGACTTTACATGAACTAGTCGGTTGTAAAACCGGACGTATTGAATCTGCTGCAGCAGATCAAACTGGACCAGAGGTCAGCGACCTTTACAAGCCTTACGGACAGTTTGACCTCCAGTCCAGCTAAAATCACTTCTTTACGACTCAAAAGCAGCTTCACTCTTCAAAACTCAACATCTTGTTTCTACTTCACTCCAAAGAAAAAATATTATTTTAGTTTTTAAGTTTGGCTTATTTTCTTCAGTGGGACATTTTTGAAAACAATGAAGTAAAAACAACAAGAAGTGATTTCATAATGAAATATTTCCACTCTTCAGTCACTCCAGTTTTTGTGATTCTGTGAAATTCACGCAAAATAAATACATGTTTGCACTTTTTGTGGAAAAACATAACTGAGTTCATTACAAATTTTCCACAAAAATATTAAAAAAACATTAAATTTACAGTGATGCCACCTCCCACCTGCAGGTGGCAGCATTACTTCTCCTGCACCGCCGTGTCAGTCTGACTTGATGTCAAGTTAAAGTCTGAGATAAATCAAGTGACCAATCTATCTGCTTATTACTTTTCTTTTATTGTAGATTTTTTTAAAGAGGAAAAATTTAATTTGCAATTAATCCATAAAAAAAGATTCATTATAAAATTTCCTCCCACCTAATTATATTACTTGTAATGTGATGAACTGAACATGAACTGAACTGAGATCCAGTTCAGTTCGGTTTGGATCAGAACCTGACCAGCGGCCTGCTGTGATTGGCTGAGACTTACTTCCCAGTGAGCATGCTGGAACGCGACGGGCAGCACATGGGCGTGGTCACAAAGGCGTTGGAGAAGAAGGTCCCGCCCTCCTCCATGATGCGGCGCGTTTTGTTCATGGCCTGCATGGATCCTGAACGGAGAAAAGCCCATCAGGAACCAAGACGGGAAACGGCGAAGCAGCAGCTTGTTAGCTTCATGATGCTAATCGACGGCTACAGAAACTAAACACAAATCAGGATGTGGCTCAGACTGAAGACGTTTATCTGCCTCAGTCAGACATCAGGACTACATTTCCCATGATTCCGCACCGAGCTCCACGTCCTGGTCGTCCGTCAGGATGAGGATGATGTTCGGCCGGATGTTGCGCCTGTCTCTCTGGATGCGCGGCTTCATCCGCTGTCCGGACGGGAGCTGAGCGTCTCCGATCGCCATGGAGACAAACAGGAAGAGGGGGAGGAGTCGGGCCGCCATGGCCGCCAGCGAGGCCCGGTTCTGATGATCCGTCAACCTGAGGAAAAATAATTACTGTTTAGATTACAGGGAGGAAACACCTGCAGGGGGCGCTACAGTCCAGACTATCGAGAGTCACATTATCGATAAACTCAAACCTAAAATAATAAAATAGAAGTAAATAAGATTAGATCAATTAAAATGACTTAAAAAAAGATTGAATAAGTGATTTAAAAAAAATAATTAAAAAGATAAAATGTTTAAATAATAAATAAGTTTTGATTATTTGAAAGATAAAATAAATACAGAAATATTAAGGCTAATAAAATAAATGCAAAAAACAAAAAATTTACAGTAAATAAAATAATACTAATAATAAAAAACTAAAAATATAAAATGAAAAATAAACAAAATATTCATAAGGTTCATGAAGTAAAAAAAAACAAAGAAATGAAAACTTATTCCTACTTTCTCTGTTTCCTCTGCTTTGCATTAATAACTGCAGTTTGAGTTTGGTTTTTATTTTCCTCCTTTTCATGTGAAGCTGAAAATCTTTGCTTTGTGTCATGAACATCATTACTGTCCTGCAGTTCCATTTTATTTCCATATTTGTATTTTTTACCTAAAGTTTCAGCCGGCCTTTAACTAAGCCCCAGAAAGCAGAGCAGATGTGTAGAAACAAAGTAATAAACATTAATTAGCAGTAATTACACAGGAATATATCTGGAGGTTAAAACCGCAGCAGAAATTATCCGCTGCTCTTTGGTTCCTGGACAATAAACCTACGATCCACTCAGCCGGGCACAGCGGGGGGCGACTGGACCGAAACAGACAGATCCAACTCTAAACACACACGCACACACACACAGTTCTGGAGGACCAGCGGCTCCAGCTGAGATCCAACATGATACCCGACCTCCAGAACCAGGAGAACCTCCAGAATCGATCCAGGCGTTAAAGCCGTCACCACGGCAACCATCTTGTATGTTATTGATTATTAATCACTCTGACATCCTCAGCATGCAGTACCTCTCTGCTGCCTCTGGAGGAGCAGCTGAGTTCCTCAACTGGGACAAAGGTCAGAGGTGATTCTGTCTTGCTGCTTTATAGGAACTTATTCACACCATGTTAGAAGAAAAGCTAAAACATTATGGGATGTTTTGGATCAAAACCGAGTCATGTTAGAAGGGCCTAGTCAAAGTCCAGGCCTGTTGTGAGCAGATTCCTGCTAAGATGCAACGGTTTAGTGTTTTTGGATGCAGATGTTGCTGTCTTCCTGTTCCGCTGCGACGCGGCACCGTTCAGCTTCAGCCTCTCTCTAATCTACTGCATCAACGTTACGTCAGTCATTATGAAACTGACCTGAAATCAGCCTGAGAGCAGACCCACGCCGGACCGACCTGCTGGATTACCCCGTCTGGGTCTGCCTGTTCTGTACCGAGGGTCTCGGACCGCGTCATGCATAAACAAAAAACTAATGAAGGGAAGCAGGTGTGCTAAACATTTCAAACTTAGCAGAAATGCTAAGTTACCGTTGGTAAGAGAGGAAGCGTGCTGACCTCTGACCTCAATCTGACCAGAATCAACAGAACCTGATGTTAAAGCGACTTGCGGTTCCTGAACACATCAGTAATTCATGCAAAAGGAGCTCAGACCAGAAAGAAGACTCTGAACCGAACCGTTTTTATCCATCTGAGACACTGATGTTTGGGGTTTTTAGATTAAAAAACAACAAAGAAATAAATAAATGAATTGTTAAAATGAACCTCCAGGTTTCCCCTCAGTCATCTCCACTCTGAGGATATTCACCGCAGCCGGTCCTCTGAGGGAACGGAGTATCAGATGTCTCATCCTGACAGTAAAACATCCAAACATCCAAAAACCGATGATTCACCTCAGCAGAGCGTCTGAGTCAGCAGCAGGAAAACAAGACGTCATAAAACGGTTAATAACCAGCGAGCGTTTACGCTAACGACACGGCTACATCTGTCCTGCCTCGCCGTGCCGCGCCTCGCCACGCCGCGCCTCGCCTCGCCACGCCACGCCACGCCACGCCTCGCCACGCCTCGCCTCAGTCAGCTCCACTTTCCTTCACATTCACAGAGACGAGCAGAACAACATGCAGTTCTTCCTTCCCCACTGTTTTACTTTCTGATATTCTGATCTGCGTCCAGCAGAACATAAAGCCAGAGGAAACTGTAACTGATCCGCCAACCAGACATCAATCAATCAATCAATCAATCAAGTTCATTTGTATAACATTTCATTTCAAAATGCTTTACATCATTAAAACATTTAAAAAAAACATCAAAGTCAAAAGTTGAGAAAAACAAACATTACAACTTGTAGTTAGCTGCTACATGTTAGCATTGAGATGCTATTTTAAGCTAGTTTGGCTACTGCTAAGCTAACTCCTTTAAGCACAACTACAGTCTTTACCAGCGACCAATCAGATCATTTAAAACCCAGTGGGCCGAGAGAAGCAGCTTCATCGCTGCTGTTAGCGGTTGTAGTTTGTGCGTCAGATTTACAGGTGCACCAGAAACACGACTACAAAGGTTCCACCCGGAACTTTTACAAAACAAAAATCCTTTTTATTGATTTAAGTTTTTAGCGTGTTTAAAATCTGTGTAATTAATTTAAATGAATGCTAATTTCTATGTAGAGTCTCAGGTCCCCACTGTCTATTTCATTTGTCTTTTTCACTGTTACGGTTTATTAATGTCTTCAGGTGTAAAATCTGACAGATAAAGAAAAAACCAACAAGAAGCACACAAAACAAGAAAATATCTGATTGCTTCAATAATATATTTCTATTCTGTGTAAGTTTTCAGTTTCATCTCAGCTATTTTCTGTAAAGACTAAAGATCAATCTGCATCAGAAAACCAACATTTACTTCCTCAGCAGAGAAACGCAGGAAGGAAAACATCTAAACTATAAATCTGCTTTATGTTCAGCAGGAGCATTTGGAGCCAGACGTCTTCCTCCCGCATCAGACTGAATATCCTCCGTATTACGACCAATTCATAAAGTGTGAATTAATGGTGTTTTATGGAGCCGCGGTCCAGTGAGCAGCGGCCGCCGGTCAGAAATGCCGCCGTCTGTCATCCTGATGCCGCCTCATTAATATTCATGAGGCAGGGGGCGGGGCTCGCCGCCGCACGCAGGCGGCTGCCAAACCGACTCGGCATGAAGCGAATGTCAATAAAAAGACAATGTGCTTCATTCATATGCATCTGATTTCACATGCAGGGGGAAGAATAAAGAGGTGAAAGGTCACCCGACTGGGGAAGCCGTCCCGCTCCGTGACGTTACCGCTGCGGTGGGTTTCCATGGTAACCGGTGTGTACACAGTCAGAGCTGCTCGTCTTTTTTCCAACAGTTAATTCAGATTCTGCGGGTTGATATTTGCTGTTTTATTAAAGCTGCTGAATAAAGTGAAGGTTGGATGAAGATGCTCAACTCATCATGGCGGTCGAAGCCAAAGGAGGTTCAGCTTTTAAACAAATAACTCGCATTTTTTATCTGAGCTGAATGAAATCTCTCCACCACCAGATCTATAGAGTCACAGGGAAATTTCATCCAGAACCGACCAGAGGACATTTCACACCATCCCAGAAAACTGACAAGAAAAACAAAGTTAACCAGTAAAGAATCATCAGCAGCCTTAAACCGGCCGCTGCTTCTCTCTGTTAGCACACTTAGCTAGCTTAGCTGTTTAGGTCACAAACTGTGTGATGGACCAATCTGGTCTTACAGAAAACGGTTCTTACAAACATTTACAGCCAGAATTTGGATTATTTAGCTTATTGAAGGAGAAAAAATGTTTGTAAATGTCAGTGTCAAGCTATATATTTTGTTTGCTAATTAAATATTTAGTTGCAGAATTAGCTTGCTGGTTAAATATTTAAATAGACTTAAATATTTAGCTTGTTAATTAGTAACTTTAATTAAGTTGCTAATTGAATATTTGGTTAACGTAGATATTGAGCTTGCTAGTTAAATGTGTAATTTGTTAAATATTATGTTTGACTAAAAATTTTGACTGCTAATTAAAAAAGTAGCTAAATATTTTATAAAAAAACAACTAAATATTTAGTTTAGAGCTAAATATTTAGCTCACAAATTAGATAGTTTGGACCTGTGACATTTAGAAATGAATGACTGTGAATATATAATTAAAATATGACTGTGAAAAATTAAAGCCTTAGTTTTCTCCTATGAGACTAAACACTTTGTAACTGTAAGTTTCCATTCAGCCTGACTGCAGATAAAACAAACGAGATGTTCAACAGAGAAGACTAACGGTGAGAAAACAGGCCAGATGTCACCAGATTCACAAACTTCTCATGTTTAACGTGCAGTTACTGCGATTATGGAAGAGAAACCGAGGGGGGAAAAGATCCCAGGAAAAGAGAGTAAATGTCAGAAACTCTTCAGTCTGAAGCTGAACAATGAGGAAGTGATTCATGGTGACGATCGTCCTTAAATTAAACATAAAGCTGAAGAAATGAAGCCACTTCCTGTGGATTTCTCCAGTGTTTTCCTACAGATGAAGTCAGGCAGCTGCAGCGCGTCTGACAGCAGAAACATCTCATGAAAATTTCACCTCCATTCTGAATCTGGTCAAATTACTGAAGGTTTGTGGAAACAGGAAACTGTTCTTCTGCTTTGATTCAGGACAAACGAGCCGTTCGGTTTGGTTGTTCCTTAAAGACAGCGAACATCACGTCCCTCAGAGAGACTCTGATAAACCGACCGCCGCCACGTCCCCCTCACGCACCGACGGAAATGTTCCTGAGGTCTGGCAGCAACGTTCAGGTTTAGCCTCCAAAGAACGGCGATGAAGGAGTTTTAAATCAGGAGGTAATTTAGCTCATTTATTTCAGGAAGTTCAGAAGGTTAAAGCGTCTGGTGAAGATTGTCTACACAGCAATTTTTGGTTTAGCACTTTAGCTAACTTAGAAAACGCTTAGCACACTGAGCTTCCCCTAAATGTATTTTTCAAGTTAATAATAATTAACAAACACTAACTGCTTCGTAAACCTTCAGTTGAATAAAATTCAATATCTGTGTTGAATTTTTGATTATTAATTTCTTCAAATTCTTCAAGTATTTAGCCGTTAATATTTAGGTTCTTATCGTTTTGGCTTAGCGCTTTATGCTAGCGAAGCTAATGTTTATGATTAACACTTTAGCTTTAGCACAGCTAACTTTAATTAGCGGTGTCCACCACTGACGGTGGGTATTGATGTTATGTTGGTGTAGTGCATTAGCATTAGCACTGTTGTTGTTAGCGTCTACATTTAGCCAGAAGTAGGTTAAGTATTTAGATCGGATTCTGACCCGGCCCACAGCCAACATGGCGCCTCCAGAACCTCAGACATTGTGCGGGTCAGATCCAGAACCCCAACAGAACCACCGGATCAGGGACCGCCAATCTGGAGCTGAAACAGTTTAATGGGATTTACTGCGATAATGATAAAACACATTTTAGGTTTTTAGTTTTAAATGTGTGACTGCAGCAGAAACCCGAGCAGGAAATGTTCTGGATCCGTTTAAAGCTCCTCTAGTCTCCAAACCAGCTTCAAAATATTATTATTTAGTTTTATTATGTAAAGTTTTATTACATAAAATGCAGAAATGAAAAAGCAACCACAGAAATGTTTTAAATAAGAGTTAAACATTTAAATCTGACCAAAATCAGCTCCTGAAATTAACTCAACGTTTCTCTGCTGATTTCAGTAAATTTATATGAATAAATCAGAGAAACATTCGGCACCAAATGTCTGACTGCTGGACCCAAACCGGACCAGAACCAGACCCGGGTCCAGTTTCTGAGCCTGAATCAGGAGGAAGTGAAGCTTTTCTCAGAATAAATCTAAAACATTCAGAACCACAAACCTTCAGCTGCTCATCCGTCCTCTCTGAAACCCAAACAAATCTCTGGACCCGGGGGAAACCAGACGGACTCGCTGAAGCATGAAGGTCCAAACCGGCAGGAGAAACTCTGCAGAACCGTCTTCCTCAGAGCCGGTCACTTCTGTTTCCCTCTTCCTCTTCTTGCTTCCTCTCAGCTGACGTTTCAAACTCAAATCTCTCTCAGCTTCTCCTTTTCCTCCTCATCGTCTCTCCTGCTGCCTGGCTCCTGGGCCCCCCGGCACCAAACCGGCAACCTGAGCCTCCTCTGCCTCACAGCTCGTTAGCAGTTGCCGTGGTGGCGGTCATGGCAATGATCCCCGTGGTAACCGCCTCGACAACCACACCGTTAAAACCACCGCCTCCTTCTACTGCTCCTCCCTCCCTCTCTCTTTCTCTCCATTGTCTCTATCGCTTCATCTCTCCGTTTCTCTCTCTCTCTCTCTCCTGCAGCTCGCCCGTCTGCAGCTGGACGGGATTCAAACTGAAACCTGAAACATTTCATTTCTGACTCTGTTTTGGTTAAATATGATGCAGAAACCCAGGAGCCGGGAAGTTCTGGCTGCCGGTTCTGATCCGCGGTTCTTTAAAGCTGCAGTATGTAACTACATAGAAAATCATTTTTAGTTGAAACTTTCACCATGTTGTGATAATCTGTGAAAACTTTGATCTCCTCAGTGAGAAACAACCAATCAGAGCCAGGAGGCGGGGTTTGGTGCTGTCAATCACTCTCCCCCGCTGCTCTCTGCTACGCTGCAGCTAGTATAGCCTGTCATGAATGCCAAAGCTAGTTAGCATAGCCATTGATGACGGCGGTAAGCTGTTTCTCTGCCATTAGCAATTTAGCAGCGAGTACACGAGGATGATTGACAGCGCTAAGCCCCGCCTCCTGGCTCTGATTGGTTGTTTTTTGTCGGGAGCTTTTCTTATTATTTCAGGTGATCTGACATGGAAACAGTCTGAATAAATATTGCATTCTGCAGTCAGAAATCTGTTTGGTTTTAATATTTATTTTATAAACCGTTTTGGCTTTAATTCCCAGAATGAATCAGATGTTTTCATGTTGACTAAACGTTTCTTACTCCTCAGTAAATGACATTAGAAGACATGTTTTTATTAAAACTAGATAAATAAAGCTGAACTTTTCTCTCCGCCTGCAGCATTAACATGAACTGATGTGAAATCTGATTATGGATTCATCCATCTGGCCTCTCAGCCTCATTATAGACATTCACAGTTTTACTGCACATGAAATCAATTATTTATAATTTCTGACATAAAAATGATTTTTCTAAAAAGTATAACTGAGACTGAATGTTTCTGAGGCTGGTAAAAAAATATATTTAACTTTCCAAAAACTGCATTTCTGTTTCTGCTCTTTTTATAGATTTATAACAACCTGAATGATCTTCCATAATCTCTGCTCACGTAAAACCACATGAACTGGTTTTGTTTGCTAAACTGGTTAAACTGGACGGCAGGAATTCAGTGTTTCTAAGCATCAGACAAAAAAAGACTTAAAAAAATTCCTGCTTTTTCCTTTTGAATAAAAACTATAAAATATGAATAAAAATTTAATATTTGAAAGTTTCAAGATTTTTTTTTTAAATAAAATAAAACTGCTTTTTAAAATAATACACTGAAATAAATAAAAATGAAAAATAAACCAGATAAAATCTAACAAAACATTTTAAAAATACATAGAAAATAAAATATGATAGTTTCCTCATTTTTTCAAATAAAAGCAAATAAAAATAAAATAAATTAAAAAGAACGTTCTGATATTTCATGGTTGCTGGTTTTAGTTCATGTTTGTCTCCAGATTATTGCTGCTGAGGAGGGAAAACATTTCTCAACTATTTTCCATCTTAAAGCTCAAAATTAAATGTTGATTTATTTATAGGAGCAGCTGTTTATGTGACGAGTTGATCGCTGCCTCCATTAGAGCAGCGAAATCCTGTTAAACACTCACCTCTGACACCACTCTGTGTGTGAGAGAGAGAGCAGCTAAAAGCCTCCATCAGAGGAGCTGAAAACTGTAATTTAGTGTCATTATGGCGACAGCAGAGCAGCCTGACCCGCAGCAGGAACCGGGTTCTCCAGCAGAACCACAGTGGTTCTGCTGGGGAACCCGGTTCCACACAGTCTTGGCTTGGTCCAACATCACAGTCCAGGTGGCATCATAATCTGGGTTTTACAGAAACACCTCCGGGATCAGAACCACCGGACTGGACATGGCTGCGGTTCTGACCTCCACCCAGCAGGGGGCAATGTTCAGGAACCAAAAGCTGGAAAACGATGAAATCCGATTTCTACTTCAAGGAGAAATCTAAACCAGCAGAACCAGAAAAATCTGGATCCAGAATAAAAACAAAAACAAACCAAACATTCTGACAAACGCAGGTTTTCTGTTGTTAAGGGGGTCCAAAGTGTGGCTCCCGGGCCTCTAGGGGCCCATGGAAAGATTCTGTTTGGCCCTCAGAACAAGGTGCTGATGGAGACTTTTTATTTTGAATTAGATCAGCGGCCAACGTGTCTGTCTGCTGCAGCATAAAGGAATCCTGATTCTCATTTACTGATTAAAAATCAGGGTTAAAAAATCCCCCGTCTGTAAGAACATTCTGACGTCGCCATGGAGACGGTACTGGGCCGTACGCACGACTGAAACCACCAAGACAAAGACAAAACTTTGACTCATAAAGCAAAATTCATTTATGAAGCTTTACTAAATACAGGAAGTGATCCCAAAGACAGAACGACCACTTCCTGTTCCAACTGCTCAAAATTCATTTTCTCTATTTTTTCACCAGAACAATTTGCAAACTGCTCTTGATTTTACTGAAGCAACTTTTCATTCTGGATCTTTCTCCAGAAATAAGGATGAGCTGAAAAATAAAACATTTTAAAGTTAGACGTGTTTCAGTTCCAGGACTTATTAGTGTTATTATTATTATTATTTAATCGTCTCTGATGAACTGAAACATCTCAAACTTTATGGTTTTATAATAACCTGATGATAGTTTTCATGGTGTAAACTCATGGACCGGTTCTGTGACAGCAGTGCCGATCCAGAACCATCTGGGTCGGTTCTGGTCCGTTTGACCCGTTTCTGCTTCATGTTTTCATCGTTTCTCTGATGTAAGTCCAGAACACTTCCTGCTTCCTGCAGCTGAAAAAGTCCCTGCGCCTTCAGGCTGCTTCCTGCTGCGGTTTGGCCCGGTTTGGCCCTGTCCAGCCAGCCGGTTCTTCTCTGTCTGGACCCGGGCAGACCCGACCCGGCCAGAACCCAGAAATCTACGTTGTGAATTCATTCACAGGCAAACTGAAACAGGAAACAGAAGCTGAGGTCCAGACAGAAACCTGCTGGAGAAGCAGAGCCCAGTTTAAGGTTCTGGATCACCAGAACCAGAACCGGACTGCCTGTGTGTACGGAGGTTCTGGATGAGCGCAGCAGCTGGTGAAACCCAGAAGCAGCAGCAGAGCCGCAGCACAGGAAATGAAAGTGAAAGTAAAGATTTGGACCATCAGACAGCAGGAGCATCGCCACGGCAACAGGTGGGGGAGGGGAAGCGGCTGAGGGGTCGGCCGGTCCGATCGGACTGCTGGTCCACTGAGCCCACCTGAGTCACAGCAGGCAGATCGCCATGGAAACGAGGGGGAAGCCTGCTGGACTGGTCAGAGCAGAGAGTCAGCAGCTTCAGAAGGGGTCCTGGGGTCAAAGGTCACAAAGGGGGAGGACCCTGGGGGGCGAAGCAGGGTCATAACAGATCTGGGTTTTCATTATAGTTCAGTTTCACTTCATTGGGACGTTTAGTTTGTCGAATTCAGTCAGTTTAGGTTTTTATTAGTTATTGATTTGTTTCTGTTTCGTCTTTCATAGTTTTAGTTTTAGTTCATATTTAGGAGCAGAATCGTCTCTACAGTGACTGATTAATCAATACTCAACAGAAAAACTATTTTCAAACAATGTTTTCAGGTTTTGTTGAACAACAAACAGATAATAAACACGTTCATAAACATGAAAAGATAATTATGCTTCATAAACACACAATGCAGTTCCAGTTAAAGATTTTCCTCATTAATTACTGTTTTTATTTACTAAACAAAACTATTTTCTCAAGTTCAGTTTTTGTTACTTTTAGTTTTAGTGAACTATAAAACTAACTAAATTTTAGAAAATAAAGAATTAAAACCATAAAAACATTTGGGTTTGATTTGTTAATAAATAGTTCAAACTGACAGGATGTCAGAGTCGGACCATAAAAACTCACCATAAGAAAGTTAATATTCAGAATAATTGATTAGTTTCTTTTATCTTTACCGTTTCATCCAGTTTTTACTCCAAACCTGAAACTTAGCAAGTTACTGAGCAGGCTGTTGCTAGGCAACCGAAGAATGAGCGTTAGTTGATTCCACCCTGCTAGCTTAGCTTAGCTTAGCTTAGCGGCTGAGGCCTTTCCTCTGCCTACAATTCCCAGAATGCGGTTCTGTGAATATTCTACCAGATGTATTATCTATTGCTATTGATCACCTGTCTATTGTGATCAATATTGTTATTGGTTTATTTAGGGGACTTTTGTTGGTTTGTAGTTTGTTTAAAAAATGTTTGTGTTTATTAAACATCTTCATGCTGTTTTATCCAGTCCATATCGAGTCGTGTATAAAATAAAACGTTTCCAGCTTTTTGCTTTTATTTTCAGCGTCTTGTTGTTGTAGACACTGAGACAACGTGTCTTTTCTAACTGCTGTTGTCATGGTAACCATGCATTATGCTAATCACTGCGTGCCACAGTGAGATGTGAATACGACAGATCTCTGTTGGTATCAGACGTTTTCCAGACAATCAGAACCAACTGAAGTTATGTGTAGATCTAAAGACATAGATTCAGCTATTACAGCTAGAATCTAGAAAACAGGCTGAACTTTGACCTGAACCTTCAGAGTCACATAAAGACTGTTACAAAGTCGGCCTTCTGTCACCTGAAGAACATGAAAGATCAGCTGCTGCTGGATCAGCCTGCTGGTTCTGGTTAGGCTCTGCATCCAGAACCAGAACCAAACATGGAGAAGCAGCATTCAGCTTCTATTCACCACAGATCTGGAACAAACTTCCAGAAAAATAAAAAACATCCAAACAGCGGGCTCCTTTAAATCCAGACTGAAACCAACTGCTTAGATTTCGATTCCTAATCACTGGAACATTTGTGATGATTATCATTATTATTATTAAAGCTATTATTATTAATATTCTTATTGATTTTATTATTATTATTATTGCTGTTGTTTTTCATCCTGCCTTGTTGCTGCAGCGTTCTGCACTAAAGCCTCCACTCTGACCTTCCTGCGTCCCATAAAACCCAGAAAACGTCGAGCAGAACCAAAGAAGAAGACGACGATTTGCAGCTCGCCGTCAAACAGCTGGGCCTCCAGAACCACAGCAGAACCACAGCAGAACCACAGAACCAGAACCATCACCTGCCTAAAATAAACTGGGTTTCTTTTCTCTCTAAATCATCTTTTGGCAAAAAACAACAATTACTTTAGAGAAAGTAATCCAGTCAGTGTGAACTGAATGAAACAGACTGGCTTCCTGGAATAAATGATGATGTCATTGATTAGAGTGAAGTCAGCTCTGCTGCTGCCGCCGTTTCCTCAGTGTGACATCATCACATGTGACGACCCAATCACCTGACCTCAGGTCTCTTCAGACCCCGACGCTTCGTTCTCCAATTTTTACACAAATTATCATCAAATATAAACAGAAAATATGAACGGAAAACACAGAAAAACGTTTCATGCTGTGTGAGCGCTGCTGCTACGCTACGGCTAGCCGTAGCGTCCTAGCGTCAACCTGAATCAGCTCTGGCTAATATTCCAGCGTCTGGATCCGTCTGAGGTTCTGATGTGAAACGTTCAGCGCCGAGTCAGCAGCAGAAACATAAAGATACATCGTTTGAAGAAGAGGAGGAGGAGGAAGAGGACCGGTTTAGTGTTCAGGTGCGTTACCTGCTCAGATCCAGATGAATCGCAGCTGAGGTCAGATCTGAAAACAGAAACAGATCAGCATTAGCGCCCCCTGCAGGCCGCACTTCTCCTTACATCGACCAACAAACAGATGCTGAGGTCATCAGGGTCAGACTGATGCATCATGGGAACTCAGAGCAACGTTAGTGCAGGTCCTTCCTCCTTATTCACATCTCTGCTTTAAAAGCAGATTCACACTCAAATTTATTAATCCCAAAGATAAATTAAATATTAATTAGACACACATTCCTCTGGATCAGGGGATTATTTTTAATAAAAGTATTTGATGTTGTAATTCTGCCGTAAAGCATGTTTTCACTAACTCTGGTTTTCTGCCTCTCATTTGCTGCTGAATCTGAACAGATTATTTCTGTTCTTCTGTTTCAGTTTTATTTCAGGTTCGATGACGTTTTGAATCATGTTCCTGTCTGGATCATCCTCCAGGAGGAAGTAATCAGATTACTTTCAGCTGTTTCAGCAGAGGAAAAGCTGCTGGACCCCAGGGGCCTCATGCATAAAACACTGCGCAGTTTTCACAATAAAACTTGGCGTACCGAAAAATTTAGAAAAGTGAAGCACTTTTCTAAATTTTTAGATTTAGAAATCTAAAAATTTCTAAATTATTAGATTTAAAAATAAAGCATAAAGCCGGACGCACCTTTCCTTTATAAATACTAATTTACAGGAAGCAGAGCAGCTACTGGTCCATAAACACATCTTAATGTAAATTAGTATAAATACCCAGAAGTGTGCCGCCACGTGAAGCCGTAACCATGGCAACGGCCTTGTTCGAAGCAGTATAAGTATTTATAATAATAATAATCATATATTTTATTTAAAAAGTGCTTTGAAGACACATAATGTCACCTCACAAAAATAAAAATACATTTTAAAGAAAAAAAATCCAAATAAAAAATAAAGAGATTCTGCAAATGGCTGTTTGAACAGCAGATCGTTCAGCTGGTAGTTAAAGACAGACAGTCAGTCAGAGAGGCTTTGAGTGGGAATGTGACGTTTATTCTAAATACTAGAATGATTTATGTCCATAAGGCAACTGGACTGAAGGATGACTGCAGCTGGACCGGTACCGGTACCGGTGCCGCTCGGCTCTTTAAGTTCTGCTCAGAGCTCCAGGATGATCAGTCTGGATTCATCTAAACGCCAATAAACCAGCAGATCAATATGA
>CAEFZY010056815.1:0-10885 GCA_903066815.1 Brachyrhaphis roseni
TGGATGCATGGCTAGATTAATTTAAGCTTGGACCTTTTTTCAGTTGTTAATCCTTTTGTGAATTTCAGATTAGAGGTACTTGATCATAAAACTTTTTACAACTTTGATTTCTCAAATATATCTGCTCATTGTAAAACAACAACAACAAAAATAAATAAAATCCCTCCGTTTGTTATTTAGAGTACTGCCATTTTACTCTGTGGGTTATTTAGGAAGCAAACAGGAAATATTCTGCATTCTTTAAGTATTAATCTTTTTATCCTCTTTGCCTGTGGTATCACTTGACCGGTGTAATAGGGCAAGGTGGAATGTGTAATTTCTGTGGCATTCGATTGATTACTGTTCATTAGCTGTGAGCTATTATGGTCACAAGAGACTTTCTCAGTGGTTTGAGATCACCAGCTGTTGAAATCCTACCCAGGGCGGTGGTAATATCAGTATTTAAACTGCTCTTAGTTTTAAAGTAGGGATCACCGCTATAATCTTCCCCTCCTAAAAGGGAAGCAAACAGATTGAAGTGTGCATATTTCACTTTACTTCCACTCGGCTGTCCATCACATTGTACAGCTTCTATTGGCTACCCAGACATATGATTTTGTAGCTTGGATTTCCAGCTCACGTTGTCACTCACAAGGGGAGCTGCGACATGAGGGACCAATCGCAGGCCACCGATGTCCGCACAAGCAACAGCCATGTGAAATCTGCAGACCATAGGGAATAGAAGAGGGATTTGCCCCTTTCTTTCACTGTACACTCCCTCACTTATCCCAGAGAGACAGATAGAGGGGAAAAAAAGGAAATTAACCATAAAGCCTCGACAGCCGACCCCCCCCCCCTAAGTGGGCACGCTGGGGTCAGCAGGTATTCTGTCAAGTCTAAGATATGTTTTAGAGGAGGAGTAAAGCGGGGCACATGGTCAAGCATGTGAATGACTTTTACTATAATCAAATTGGAATAAAATGTTTTAAAATGTCAACTGTGTGCAAAATAATTATTTTTAGATAAGATAATAAAAGGTAATGGTTTTAATGTGATCACATTTACATGAATATTCACTCACACAACTGAACTGGCAAAAAGGGAGGGGCGGAAACGTGTGGAAAAATATGCTTTTGTTGCCTTAGAATAAAATTTGACATAATTACTCCCATTATCTACAGCTTCCTCGTGTTCACACATGTGCTTGTGTGAGTGCTGCAGATTCTGGTTTAATGTTAGAAGCTGCAGCCTCATAAACCACTGACAGTCATGTTTTTCCATTCATACATGTAAACACTTCATTGGGGCCTTTGTGAGTGTGTGCACATATATAGGATACTTATAGTATCTCATTTGAGTGTAGAATGTGTGACTGTGTCTGACAAGCCCTGCAGAGTAAGTGCTAGGAAATGCTCTGGTAAGTTCGCTGGTTGCCATGTTACTTTGCTGCTGCTAGATGGTGTGAATGGAGATGTGAGCCTGCTTAATGACGCATCCATGACAATTATCACCCAGAGTGAAGGGTCATAAAGGCACAGTGTGGGGGCACACAAATAACTTAATGGATGGTCTAACTCACAGAGACAGACTGACTGCATCCCTTTTTTTAAAAAAAATAAGTCATTATCTTAAGTCTAGAAGCACATATGGCTGAAATCAGATGTTTACATAGACTGCAAAAATAGAGGAATAGCCTTTGTTTCCAGGCATCTTACATAAAATTAGAGTTAAAGTTTTCTGTTTTAGAAAAGCACTACAAGCATTTATCTGGACTAAATGCCAGAATAATTTACCGTAATAATTTTTTACATACTGTTAAAACTTTCTTCTACATCAAAAATTTACATACATTAAATTTGGCAGCATTAACTTTAAATTATATTTTTTGGATCAAACTTCTTTGCTCTCCGTTCATTAGATTCTCTGAGTAGTTTGCTGGGATTTTGGCCTTTTCTTCCTTGTTAGTATAACTGATTCAGGATTTAAGGCTCAAACATAAAATGTGTTTAAATTTAAATTTTTCATTCTTCCCCATTAATTTCTAATAGGACTGAGATCAAGGCTTTTCAACGGCCTCTCCAACAGACTGGTTTTGTTGTCCTTAAGCCACTTTGGAGTTAATTCGGTGTTATTAGCCCCAAATATATGACTTCCTACATTAGCCAATAGGAAGTCATATTTTTGCCCAAGATTTAACTTCCACGTTGATATCTTCAGATATCAAAAATTTACAAACAATATCTATATGATTCCATCTATTTTCTGAAGTACATAAGTCTTCTATGTACCAATTCACCAATGAATTATGATGCTACCAACATCATAAGTTGGAACAGTGTTCTCGGGCCTTCAAGTTTCCCCCTTTTTTCTCCAAACCTAGCAATGGTCATTATGACCAAACATTTAAAAAATGTTGGATTAAGGGCTTCTTAAAGGAAATATGGAATTCTAAGATAATAAGGTTAGATCTTTTTTTTGCATCAATATATGTGTTTTTAGCTTTTATCTGACATATAAAAAAATGCATCAAGTAGATGTAGTTGGTTGATAGATTAAAAAGCTGCCTGATGCCATTTCCATATAGTTTACCTGGGCACTCTCCATAAATTCACTTCTCAGTCCTCTGGTGATGATATCTGTTAATGATGTAACCTGGTGTGCATCTATTTTGGATTCTACAGAAACGTGAAAAGAGGAAACATGAAAAGATTCTCAGTGAAGAACTCTACCCAGCTGTGATAAACCTCAATCAGTTCCTCCCTCCAGACCATCGCATCGACTACATTGCCTGGGACATGGCCCGCTACACCAAAAGGTAATTAATTTAAGAATGTAAAAGAATCTGTACCATACAATTGTCCCTCAGAAGGGAAAGTCACAGAGCATCTCCAGCAAAGTTATAGACAAATAGAAACTGCCAGGGTGCATGCCTATAAACCGCAAATAAAATGGAAAAATGAAGAATGTGGTAAATTGCACAATTAATAGTACAATCATTCAAAGGTTGCAATAATGTGTTGTTCTTAGAATATTTCTGTTGAAACAATAACAAACACTTTGAGTTGGTCATACTTAAATTAGATAGATGGGGGAAAATATATATAATAACCTATAATCTGCTGAAGAAGTTCAGGTTATATGAAATTAGTTTTATACAAATAAATGTTGGATTTAAATGACTTAGATTTATAAATCTATCACCATATCAGTTCTCTGCCTAACTTCATCTTCAACTCCTGACTTTATTATTAGGCCCTTTGGTTATAATCCATTTATTAAAAATGAAAATTCCCATTTTGGACTAAGCTAGACAAGATGTGCCTTTTTCAATAACTCAATCTTGTGCACATCTAACTTCACAGCCAAGTCATCTCAGTCTGCCAAGACGCCTTTATCAAAAGGCTAAATGTGAATAAGAGCATCAAAAACAGATAAACAAGAAAGAACAGATTTTCAATTTAAATGCATACTGAAATGCCTTCAGTAGATATAGTGAAGCATGAATGAAACAGCATCCTTTGCCAGATATACACAAACTGCAGTGTGTTTGGAAAATAGCAATATCAAATAACAAGTCAACAGTTGCCTCAAAAAAATCACCAAATTAGGCCAGAGTATTTGACCTATACATTTCCACATCATTTAAATCTAGACAAGCCCAGCTGTCAAGATAAACTTGCTTCCCTTGATTTGTTTTCTTATTAAAAAAAAAAAAAAGTTAAGAATCCTTGTTTTTCCCTGACCTTTCTACCTGGCAGTTTGTGGTGATTCGCACACTTGAATGTACCTGCCAGGAACAGTTTTCAGCACCAAAAGGCTGTGACAGGTTTTGCCAGGCATCACACATGACATCTTGTACCTGTACGCAGGTAACACAAGTTTAAGTGGCCATTAGTCAGTTTTCTTTGCTAAATCTAAGGAAAAATAAAGGGAGTTTCCTTTTTGGGGGAAAATGTTGCAACTTTTGTGTTGGTTCAAGTGATGAAGGTAGAGTGCAAAAAGAAAACCACAAGCAACAAAGTAGATACTTTTCAATAAAACACTGAATTAAAACCTTTTTCAGAAGAATTTTATCAAAATTTTTCTTTTATTTACATTGAGAAGAATTCAGTTAATAAGATATCCTTATATGAAAATGTATCATTTCAAAATCTAGGAACATCTTACCACTTGTTTACGGATATGGCCATATAACATTCAAAATCTTTTCTATTTTCCAGCAAATTATGCAACGTTTTAGACCGTTTGAGCATGATAGCAGAAAATGTGGTGAAGCGAACAGGTTTCTTCATCAATCGCTCTGACTTCTACTGCCACACCCTGAGACCAGATGACAGGTGAATCTTTGTTTTCACACTTTCTATTGGTTTTCATTTTCTTTCAGTGAAAGCAAATGTAAAACATGCATAGTTGTAATCAACACACCCAGATTAAACAAACTGCAAAACTTTGTCAGGAATATTTTACTTTCAAGTCTTTGCGAATGTGATCAATCTTTTCTGCTTTATGCAGGGTCAAGTGTATTAGTATTGCTTGGATTTGAAAGATATTAATTCATAATGGAAATGATGCCCGATGGCTGGTCTAATGCAAGGAAACTTTTGCTAATAAGCCAAGTAGATTGCCATCTCTCCTCTGAGAGACTGGTTCCTTCACCGTCTGCATATTTTAATCGCTTTCAGCCGCTATTACCATCCTGTTATGTAACCCAGCAGCCATACCCTGGCCAATATTTATTACCCTTTCTTCTGAATTACACAATGCTTGCTCACTTGCCTTTTTTTATACATATGCATGCACACACAACCACGATTCCTCTGTACACACTCATAGCGGTGGATGAATGACTAATGATGGCACCTGTAGTCTTCATCTGACACATGGGGGAAGGTTCATGTCTGAATTTAGCTTTTTTTAAACACCTTGTTTTTGTTTTATTGTTGCTCTGGGATATATTACTAACCGCATTAGCCAATTCTGTCTCAGTCTGAATGAAATCATTGAGTTCCTCCAGTGACAAGGTACACCTTGTATTACAACACTCCTTAATTTCTGTTGTGGTTGTCTTAAATCTCATGCATCATGCAGCAGTCCAGACTTTCAAAACCTGTTGGTAAAAATCAATACATTGGTCACATCAGGCAGTGTTCAAAGCATGTTTAAAAATTAGTTGTTTATAGTCTGGAATTTACATCATGTAATATATTGAATATTAATAAAACTTTCCTTTTATTTAATGTTCCCTTGGGATCAGTAAAGTATATTTGAATTAGAATTTTTACCAATTGATTTTTTTTTTTTCCCAGGTGGCGAGATGTAGGTGGATCTGTTGCATCCACTGGACGACTACAGGTACATCACATAGTAGTAGTTTTGGTGTAACTTTGTAAATGGTAAAAACAACTTTGTCTAGCAAATATTTCTTTAAATGTAACCTTAAGAGATGTGATTAAATTTTTTTACTACTGCTACTGTTTTGTTGACTTACAAGTATGAATACTGTTTTAAGCATAGCTTTAAACCAGAATCTGAATAGCTTCATAAATATTTATAAATTAAAAAATATAAAAAAGCATAATAATAAGGGTTGAAAATGTTTTTTGTTTCATAAAGCTATAACAAAACTGAAAGGAAAGTAAAAGAAAGTGAAATTGTTATTGGAAATAATTTGCAAGATTGGATTTTTCAAGCTGAAAGTCACTGGCTAATTAAACAATCTGTCTTATAGGCTTGAACTGGGAGGATGAGCTTCAAAATTACTGAAAGAAAGCAGAAAAAGCATCCTTGTTTTGTGGATGGCTAGTTTAAAAGATAGAGTATAAAACTGGTCTGAAAGCAGCTCACAGAGAGAGCATTGCCTCTTAATATTTAAGACTTGGGTAACAAAATTACGCAATGACTCAGTCACTTTTGAATTTTAAATATCCCTCTCTGTTGCCAACAATTCTGCTCAAAATTGATTTCCTTTTTGGTCTTTGAAATAAATAAACCTCTTGCAGGTTAATGAAGACTTTGTTTTTGCAGACTGGTGTGTTGAGAACCAACTGTGTAGATTGTTTGGACCGTACCAATACAGCCCAGTTTATGGTGGGAAAATGTGCACTGGCTTATCAACTGTATGCACTGGGAATGATTGATAAGCCCAAGTTACAGTTTGATACAGACTGTGTCAGGTAAAGCTAGTTTAATACTTTCACATATTTACCATGATTATAGATTTTACTTCAGTAAAAGTTTCAGAACCTCATCATTTGACATCTGTTTAGCAAAATAAAATAATAATAATAATAAAAAACCTGCTGTCATGTATAATATTTTTATCTGACCAGTCACAGAAATCAACTTTCTTTTATCCGTCACCTTCTTACTTTAGGTTATTTGAGGAGCTGTATGAGGATCATGGAGATACTTTATCTCTGCAGTATGGCGGCTCTCAGCTGGTCCACAGGGTGAAAACCTACCGCAAAATTGCACCCTGGACTCAGCACTCCAAAGACATCATGCAGACGTTGTCACGGTACTACAGCAATGCTTTCTCGGGTATGTATGGCATTGACACATGCAGCTATGCACAGTTATTAACAGTTTTTAAAAATAATTTTCTTAATTACAACTAGAAAAATATTTCATTTGTCACACTTTATTGTTTAAATTAGAACAAGTTTCTAGCCAAGATGTGAAAGCCTATGAGTTCTTCTCTCTGATAACAAAATGATGCTCTCACTTGTGACTCATGATAATATAAGTCACACCCCAGTTTGTTGTTACATGTTGGCTACAAGAAAACAATTCTGACTTAACAATTGTCTTTTCATGACACCCTAGTGACTCAACCAGTTTTAGGACGGTCGGGTGTAACGGCAGACAATCATAGCTGCTCTAATTTGCCTGCTTATTCAACTTCCTACTTTGTGTGTTGGCTTTTATTCAGGTCAGATGAATATTTTACAAATCTAGGTCAGCTGATGGGTCGGTTACTTTTGTCAGAGTGAAATGTCTGAGACAGTCCGTTAGCCCTCTGCCATGGCAGAGCAATGGAAGACAGTGGCTGATTACTGTATAGGGCCCTCACATTGGCTCAAGCCCAGGGGCCCTCAACCTTGGGTTTGCATTACTGCTAATACGTTTTTGTTTATGACATTATCATCATATGATTCCTCAGTCAATATATTGACACTTTTCAATTCGTACCTGTCTGTGTGGGCTTCATTTAAAATTTTTTGTCATTTATATTTCATCCCTATCTGCCTGCACTTTTACATGTTCGCAAAGTTCAACTTGGCGAGGTTCGGTCTTTCAGTCATACACTTTTCTTTAGGAACCTGCTGTATGTGGGTCATGAAAAATGATACCGAAGGTCATGGAGAGTCATAAAAAAGTCATGGAATTTTTTTTTTCTAAATACTAGTGGGAATCTTGGACTTAACTTATGTACTGGGTGCACTGAAGCAATATCACAGAAAGTGTCCTATTTCTTTAAAAGTATTAATTTCATAATTTCCAGGACGAAGCTGACAAAGATCACAGAGAAACTTAATAAAGTTATATGTAGATAATAAACTGAAAAATGCCTTGCTGTCCTCTGTCACTACCTGGTTTCTTCTCTAAACCTGTCTTCTAAAAGGAAAACATTAGGTTACTATGTAAGCGTGATGCCCTTTATTTTTTACTTGGCTTGCAGACCAATTACATCTCATCAAACTAATTGCCACTATGAGCTTTCTAAATAGAGTTGAAATCGTGCCTCTCTGTTGCTCAGTGACTATTAAAAACACATCACGATTCAAGGCCTTTTGCCAAAAATGTTGTCACTTGAACCATTTCTAATTTTGAAAGGAGAAAATTATTTCTTTCACTCTAAGTCCAATTATTGTTCACCTGCTTTTGTGGTTGTTTCTGGTAAAATGTTGGCCAAGAAAGTGAAGATGTTAAAAATAAATTAACAACTTTTTCAACATGCTCTTCTCTTACTGAGTGTATATTGTGGATAAAGTAGTCTTCAATTATTAATTAAATGTGATTAGAGAATTATCTTATTGAAAAATGATTTTTAAACAGATTTAGCTGTTTTAAACTTAAACTGCAAGTTTTGTTGAAAAGCTTGATAAAAGAGTACACTTGTCACATCTTCTTCAGAGCTGCACATGAGAAAAGAGATTTATACTTTAGTTATCTCATTATGTGTAATCTTTATTCATACTGCATGATGAACAAAGATTCATCATGCTGTGAGCACCTACTTTTGCATTAGCTGGTACAGTTTATCTCTCTACCATGTGAAAAATTGCATACATTTCTACTGTAAAATTTGTGTGAACAGTTTGTCAAGGACTCCCTCCATCATGACTGCACATAAGTGCATAGACGTGAGCCGTAAAGGCAAGTTAGTTGCAGAAGAAATTGATTGACTTGCAGAGTCCAGGTCTCACCCTAACATAAAACCTTTGGGTTAAATTTGAGCATGTGAGCCAGACCTTCCTGTGCACATCAGTGATTCACCAGTAACCCAAGCCTTATCATTAGCTAATGGAAAAAAAAAAAAGGCTGGTTAGCTTCTAATTATCCACTGACACTGCTGGAGCATTATGCACGTGACTTCACAATTGAATGGTGGAATAACTGGCACCAGACTGGGCAACATGCGGAACACGTGCCTCAGGCTGAGCATACAAACATTTACTGGGATTATGTTGCAGCTGTACAGCCAGAAATCAAACTGCTGCAATTTTTTTTTTTTTGTAAGGTTGTTAAGAGATTGATTTATTGTTGTTTGATCGGTAAGCCAGACAGCTTTATTGGGAAAAGAAAATGTTCATTAAGACTTTTCTATTCATAGTTATGATCTTTAATAGAGAGAAAAATGTTTTATACCTTTTTTATGTCAAGATTAAAAAAAACCATCTACTATCATAGATTTTATGCTGTCTGGAAATCCACTGAAGATTTACAATTTGATTTAAGCATATTTTTTTTTATATATATATATGTATATATATATATAAAGATGGAAAACATTTGTTTTAGACAGTGAAATATATCTCTGTTCTCACTTGTTTATATTTTCTAATCTTGTGTGACTGATGGTTGTGTTTGGATCCTTCAGATGCAGACAGACAAGACGCCATCAACTTGTTCCTTCAAGTTTACCAGCCGTCAGAGGGTAAGGCACATCTGTGGGAGCTTCCCACCGACTTTTATCTTCATCAGAGGAGCACCATGGCCCTTCAAAAAAACAGACGCAGGTAAGGAAATGACTTTATGCTTATAAGTATAACTCCCCCTTCATGTTACACACACAGACATCAATCTTATGGCCCAGTATAAAATACTGGGAATTGCTAGTTAACACAGAGAGAGTCTCTTGGCAACAACTCAATACATAAAGGCATAAAACGTGATGATAGCGTCATACGAAAGAGCATCTTATTAAGAAAGGAATAAGAAACACGTTTCTTGTTTAAATTAAACATGATCATTTAAACAAGAATTTACCTGGGGCATAAATAAATTTGTGCTCAACTTTGTGCAGTGTTCCTGTTTCATTGGTAACAGGGATACTATTATTTTTGAGGTGTTGACCCAGTATCACTTGCTACATGTGTGTGTATTCATTCTATGCTTTCTTGCTGTTTTCATGCTTACACAAAAGTGGACCTAATTTTCTTTCTTGGACCAGTAGCTTCTGTGGCAACAATGGTCCCAGAAACCAGACTCATTATTCCAAGAAATTAGCATGACTGCAGCTGTAATCAGTTGGGCTGCCACATATTGTCCAGTGTCTCTCTTGCTATCATAAGGGCCAAATCACATGGTAAAATCACAGTGAATGCATTTCTTCTTTCATAATGCTGAATAGGAGTCGGGTGTATTCAGCACTATAGTAGGCGGACATGACAAGCCTGGGTTAAGTAAAGCCTCAGATGAGTGCAGACAAAAAGAGAACACATCAGTGGTTCTCTGAGGAGATTAATAAATGTTTTTTGTTTAACTTGTTTCCAGCTACACATTTTGGTGGTCAGAGGGAGTCCTGTCCTATCTGCCTGTACCTTATGATGAAGGTAACTGTGTCTGTTCATTCAACTTTCTCTCTACTTACTAGGCTCCACGTTATTTCCAAACGGCACAAAAATGTAAGAAAAAAAAAGCCAAATAATTTGTTGGAATTAGAATTGGAATTGTGTTTCTAGGAAATGTGCCCTCTGAAAACCTCGGCAAAGCTATATCACCCTTTCTTGTCGCGTTTAAAGCAAAAAAAAAAAAAAAAAAAAAAGAACTACAAGTTGTGCCTTTTTAGACTATATAATCTGGATTTGAATATATATATTTTTTACTTTAAAACAACATGTAAGGATACACAACAAAATCCTACGTCAACAAACAGATGCGAGATTTGTAATAAAAAAAAAGAGAGAGAAAGAAAGAAAGAAAGAAGCCGGAGGGGGCTGGATGTCATGCTGAGATCCTTTGGTAAAGCCAAGCATATAATAAAATTGTGGTTTTTAAAAACTCTAAAAACATGCTGTGAAAAGACCTGAAGCATGTTTTAGTGCTTAAAAACCTTCCAAGCTGTCTGAATTAAAAGATAAGATTGGGACATAATTTTTTCACAGCAACGCAAAAAGCTCTTTCCCTGTTGGTTGATGGTAGTTGTTGCCGTCAGGTTGGTACACCCGGTTATTAGATTTGTAAGGACAATTACTTTTTCACTTTTTCTATGAATTTTTGTTCTCCTTATTAAAAAATATTGTGAAGATTGCTTGTATTTATTCTTTTGCTATTTTAAGATCTTTTTCATGATCTGAAACGAGACAAAAACATCGTTATTTGTTAATTTATGATTGAAGTGGCAAATGTCTGGCATTGTTAACTTTGACAGTGTATCTCATTGTAGCTGAACCATTTTTTT